>BQNB010004886.1:0-63963 GCA_026074375.1 Tanacetum coccineum
TTTGTTTTAGTTTAGTTGAGATCTGGTTAGGAATCGATGATTAAGTTATACAAGCTAGTTCCTACAATTATGCATGTATGCACCAAGATTTGTCAAGCCATGCATGATATTTCCATTGTAGTTTGTTGTGTAGATATCCTTAATTACCATTTTGGATTTTCAGAATTGATAATTTTATTGTCAACGCGTTACACGGAAAACACTTATGATCTTTGATGAGTGGTCTAAGTTATCAAACATACTTTGATGTGTATTTTAATCCTTTTTGAATATTTTACACATGTAAGAACACATATTCCATTATATAAGAGCAAAATGTTGCTAAGTATAATATCTCAGAATTATGGTTCGATGTGTTGTGTCAACATTGATAATTACCAAAGTGTATGGTAAGTTAAGGGCATAATTTCTTGGACGAGAGAAATATATTTATAATGTTTATTATTTGTGTATTTTAGTATATTATGCAATACCATACCGATTCAAATTTATGAGAATTCTCCTTAACTACATGAGTAGTTTGTATGTTTGTATAAAAAAAATTCTTTTCTAGCCTAATGCACATAGCATGCAATCAACACATAAAATGAACATGTTGACACAAACACAACATTTTTATCACAAGGGTGAGTTGCGATCCAACATGTCATTTTGTCATCGAATTTGTCTATTCAATCTTTCAAGTCTATTACGGGGGATAAAACATGCAATGTTATGAGTAGATCGAATTCCTAAATTTAAATATGTGAGGCGATGGATACCACGATATTGACTATATGTAGATCAAATTACTTGTCCATAGCACATAAGTTTGACATGTAGAATCCGAGATAATGTCAACCATAGTTTGAATAATATATTGACATATATCCTTTATCTCATTAAAACAACAATGTTGCTTAACTTCCATGCCTTTCACATAAGTCCTAACACATATCACATAAGCTCTAAGAGCACAAATATATATAGGTAGTGCAAATGACTTCTAAACCTCTAATTTTTCTCTCAACACCCACTCAAATTAATATTCTATGGTGCATGTCAACCATGAACAACCTCAGCTAGACTCATGCAATTTGGACTTTGGAAAATGTCATGTGAAAATCCTAAGCTTATTTTGTCTTCGACCTAAGTGTCCTCCTATTCAACTCACTAATTACTTGTTCTATTGGGTGACCTCTAGCTTCTTTGACACTTTTAGAATAGCCTTCATCTGAAACATTAACTTGTAATGACAGTGACCCATTGAGATCTTGAACTATTGGTTCATTGACCCTATCATATTCTACCAAAGGATATGACTTGGGCTCAGGCAAGCTCTCATCAAAGGTCACGTTGAGAGATTCCTCAATCCTCATTGTTTCCTTGTTAAGCAATATATATGCTTTGCTAATTTGAGAGTATCCTAATAACACACCTTCATATGACTTTGGGTCGAACTTAGTGAGGTACACTTTGGTGTTAAGTATAAAGACTTTATAATCAAAGACCCTAAAGTACTCTAATGACGGCTTCATATTCCTAAGGATTTTGTATGGTGTTTTATTAATGATGTTCCTAATATAAACCCTATTAAAAATATATGTTGCCGTATCTAATGTATGACACCAATACATTTGTGGAATGGATTGCTCGTCTAACATAGCATGACTCATCTTTCTTAATTTGCGATGTGTTCTTTCAACGATCTCATTCGAGAATGGGCCTGACAAGTTATAAGATATTTCATGTTGTTCACAAAAGCTTCCAAATTGCAATTTATCAAAATCACTAGTATGATTGGTTTCAATTGAAACAATAGAACAATTATGTAGGTTTTCAAGCTTTTTACACAAAAATTTTTAAACTTTCCTAATGCGTCGTCCTTAGACTCAAGAAACACTACCCAAGTGTAATTTGAGTGATCATAAACAGTCATCAAGATGTAGAATTTGCCTCCGTAATTTTTGAATTGGAGATAGACCAAACAAATCCAAGTGTAACAACTCCTAAACCCTAGTAGTTAACACTTCATTCCTAGTCCTATTGTTTGCATTACCTTGAAGCTAATTTTTGAACTAACCTCATATTGGCTGACCTAACCTCCTATGCCAAAGCGTTGAGTTATCCACCATGGATGCAAGACAAATTTGTTGTTTGTAGTTATCTCCTAATTTGCATGTATATAATCCATTTCTCTTATGAACTTTAGCTAGCATTTTATCATTTTTACTAATAGTATAATATACTTTAGTAAATTTAACTACACAAAAATCTTCTATTCCCGATCATGTGCTTACTGCAACCACTATTCACAATCCAATCGTCTGGTAGTAGATCACATTTGATGCAAACCTACAAGAATATATGAATTCAAGTTCTATGTACCCATTGTTTCTTGGGTCCGTTGTGGTTAGCAAATGTGGTGCCCAAGTTAACCATTCTTGAGTCTTGAAGTAATGCACATAGTTTGTGTAGACCATACCTCAAGAACACGGACCCATGATTATTTTGAAAATCATGTTGGTTTTAAAAGTTTGGTCCATCGCTCTAAGGTGTTTTTAGTCTCGAGTATACATGATTTGGGTAGGATTTTTCTCTCATCTGGAAGATATTATGTTGATAAGCGAAGACCTTTAATTTTTTAAAAACTTTCTTCTTTCCGAAGAGTGATTATTTTAAAAAGAAGGCCTTCTGTTATATAAGTTAGGAGATCTCATATTAGGTGTGGGTAATAGAGGTCTATGGTCGACTCGAGTTTGAGTGTATCCAAGCCCATTGCGTGAAACCGGATGATATTCTTGATTTTTGGTTTCGACTCTTGTAATGGGTGTATGGGTACCTCGATTGTTTACAAAACGAGTTTGAGGAGAAATGGGTTTAACAAAGTTATTTAACCAAACTCCATTTTAAATCAGACTCCTAGGGCGTTGGTGGCGTGTTGGCGCGTCACCAAGCGCGTTAGATTCTGATTTTTTTGGTTCTTTGTTTTGTCCCTCTTTGTTACATTAAGATTCAACCATATAACAACGATCCAGAGGTCGAGGAGGATAAAAGTTAAAGTACGCCATGTTGGATTAGATGAGAGATGTTAATACAAATAATGTCTAAAAACGTTATTTATATTTTTTGACCTCTCGATGTTTTGAAGATAACAAAATGTAAAAACGTTTACGATAAAAATAAACGCTTACAAATTATTAATCGTGAATTTTCATTTCAAATGTATATCCCTTAAGGTATGTATAAACAAATCATTAAACATGATTAGTGATTAAAAAAATAATTTTTCTTAACCATCACATTTTTACAAAAGTATTTTTTCAAAAATAAATATATATAAAATACTTTTTAATTAAAAGAAAAGCCTTATATAAAAATAATGTTTTATATTAAAACATAAATTTGAAATTCAAATTTTCTCCCCAAAACCGAATATAACTCACCAGGATAAACCTTTTCTACAAAAGGACAAAAATCAGAGCGTCAGTCTAGCGGCGGACCCCATATATATTTAGGACCGCCGGGACCGCCACCAGCTGACCATTGGGGATTCCTGGCTATAAACACTGCACTATTCTCAGTAGAAAAATAGACCTCTTTGCACGAATTTTCTCAATCTTCTTTCTCTCTCTAAAAACTTTCTTTCTTTCACAAAATCTCTTGATCACTAACATTGTTTGATCTTGTTTCAAGTGATCCAATCTCTTCTTTCTCATCTTTATTCTCCTATCTATCAAGTGCAAGAGAAGAACTTTTGTATTCGCCAAGAAACGAATTGTTGTAGTATAGTGATTGGTATGTGCTTAATTACACATACCATTTTCCATTCTAAACGGACTTAAATGACTAAAAACATACCAAAAATACATTGTATTTGTATGTTTGCGTTTGTATTGTGCAGGAAACAGATATTCAAGAAAAGGACGAAAAACAAAGCCACAACCAACAAAACCGAGCACGGAATGGAAAAGGAAAAGAAAAGGACAAAGTCTTGAGTCATCCAAGTGAAGAAAATACAACTTGAGGGACTATAATTGCCCAACCTCAAGTTGTATTACTAAAATAACAAGACAAGGGTCAAAGTTGCCAACCGGGTAGAGATTGCATTCAAGTTATACAACTTGAGGGGACCATTCTGCCAACTTCCCCAAAAGCCCTCTTTCCCGCCCCTAAAAACCCAGGTACAACTTGGATGTCGTCCCATACCTTCTCCCCTGCAAAACCACTCGACACCCTAGCCAAAATCATTTCATCCACCCTACTAACCCATCCCAGTTGTATAAAAGCCATGTTGGCAATCCCTCACCTTTCCCAAGTTTCTTCAATGGCTGAGATTGTCTCCAAAGAAGCTCAAAAGAAATCGAAGGCTGGGATTTGCTTTAGAAGCACCTCACACAACAAGCACACTTTGTTTTTATCTCTCCAAAGAAGCACAAGCTGCAAGTCCAAGACTTCGGCTATAAATAGAGCTTTTTGTAAGCCTTTGAGGCATCTAGTTTTTAGTTTTTAGTAACTAATTAGTTTTTAATCTTAGTTTAAATTTCAAAGTCATTTACAGCTTTTTATTTTCAGCTTTGTAACACTTTCAAGATTAATGCAAGTTTGAAGTTTTTAAGTCAATTTACAATACCAGTGTTAAGTTTCTTAATCATATTGTTTTGTGTTCAAAAAGCTCTCACCACAGCTTACTTATAAGCTGTTTTCATTAAGTAAAAATAAAAAGTTAAGTAGTTAAGAGAAAATCACAAATATCACTCTCAAATATACCACAGCTTATGTTATGGATGATAAGCCAGTTCTGGATGGGCTTATGGACTCTCACTAGCTTGTTTTATGCAAGCTAGAGCTTGTAGATTCATTGTTTGACCCTGTTTTGAGCAAGGGTGTTGTAAGTCTCTCTTTTTCTTATTGTTCTTATTTTCTGCAAAACTGTTTTAGTGCTTATTTTGCTTTGTTGTTAGTTTAAAAATAGTTTGTATTACTTTCTTAGTTAGTACTGTTAATTCATTTGATAAAACTGTTAGTATTGAGTTAACACTGCTAGGCCTTTTCAGCTTATTTAAGTGCTTATTCTTAATTAAAATTGCTTATAAGTGTCTTAATTTGTTAATAGATAATCTGTTTTTAATTAGTTTGAAAGAAAAATGATTTTTAAGGGGTATGTTCAACTAGCAGTACTAACCTGTGGTTAGTACTGCTAGCTCACTTTTAGAGCAGTACTAACTTAAAGCTACCAGTACTAACAATAAGTTAGTACTGTTAGTCAATTTCTGCTTATTAGCTTATTGTTTATACTTACTTAAGATTTCCTTAGCTTTTTAAAGTAGATTAAGCCTATTTTAGTTTACTGTCTTCAGTAGAACTTATTTGCCTTTTCAAAATAATTTTAAGAGTTTATCAGTTTTAGTTTTTTAGCTTATTTGTCATTTTAGTTTATTCTAGTTGTTTATTCCTATTACTAAGTGCTTATTAAGGTTAGGTGAATATCTGTTTTAGCTTATTTGCTTATTTCTGTTATTTATGTTTTGTAGCCTACAGTACTAACCTTAAGCTAACAGTAACTAACTCAAAGCAAGCATACTAACTCCAAGTTAGTACTAAAGGAATTTAATACTGTTAGTACTGTAGAATAGTACCGTTGTGTTTATCTTGTTATTTTAGACTTAATTGCTTTTGTATTTGCTTATTTAGAGTTTAGTTTAGCTTATTTCATTTGTCTTAAGTTTATTTGAGCTTATTTGTGCCTTAGTGTAAAAGTATTAAAGCGTTTTTTTGCTTTTCTAGTTTTGATTCTTGTTCCACTTTTTTTCTTTGCCTTCTTTTATGTGCATTTGCTTATTAAAAGTTTGGTGTTCAATCCTCATCCTGTCATATTTCAAACACAAATAATCAATCGACTTTTCGATTTTCCATTCTAGCCTCGTTGGGATATAAACGACCAGGAACGCCTCTTGTACTGCTTCCGGTTTACATTGCTCATCGAGCGTGATTCTGATCCCTTTTTTTTGTATTTATTCCATGGTTGTTATTTGTTCCCATTTACGAGGTGAGTTCGCAGGCCGGTCAGTAGCATGCATACATCCTCATACACAAATTTAAAACATTTGCTCTGGTTTTAATTTTGATGAACTGAAATAGTCCTTATCTTGTATACACAACAAGTGATATAAAAAATTAAAGGATAATAGATTTTAGGGTTTACAAAATTAGAGTAATGCAAATTTTATCGTCGGAAAAGATAAAGATTATTAACCCGAACAAGGTAAGGCAAGACCTTAAGCCTTGTTGCGGGAAATAATCAAACCATAGATGGACACCCTTAATGGTTTTTACGCCCAAGTAATTTCATCATTAATAAAATTGCAACATACTTTAATTATGTTAAAAACGTTGTCATACATATTTTACCTGCATGTTTCGTCGCAGAAAAAAATTATGGTGTAAACCCAAACCTATGCGTTTTAAAACATAAAAAACAATAATTTACGTTTATATTAGCTTAATCGGTTTAGCATCATATACATGCCAATCACTATATAATAAGAGAAAAAAAATTATTATAAACTACAACCTATACATTGTGTCGTCGCGGGAGAAAATTATGATGTAAACCCAACCCAATGCATTTTAACAAAATGCAAAACAATAGTTTGTAATAGATTATTATTTAGATAACTTTTAGTCATTTTAAAATCAAAAACAATTTTTCCACGATTTATAAAGACAACACAATATATAAAAGCAAAAATAATGAAACAATTAATCATACTAAACAATTACAACATGAAAAGAAAAGATCAATGAACGCCTACTTAGGGACAAGCCAAATACCAAAATAAGGGCCTCACTTGATTTAAAAATAACCTTAAGACAAGTAGTACACATACATCAAATAACTTGATTGCAAAGACCCTATTTAAACAAGGGTATTAATAAAATTGCATGCTGATAGAAAATTTAACGCACTTTAGGCCCCGACCAGACAAGGAAAAAGTCTTTCCAACCTTAGCAATAAACTATAAACTTGTAGCCTACTGAGTCGAGGACTCCCAATTTTTTTTAGTGATCTATTTCATCACGGAGTGACGGGAATTAATTTTTTAGTGCACAAAGGTCATACAATCAACACATGAAACAAATCAAACAAGCACGCAAGGCATTCATCGGTTTTTGCATATCAAACACATAACACATAAACATGTATGTATAATAAAGATGTAAGGCTTATACACCATGATAAATATGCATATATTCATCATGGTAATCAATTTAAACAAGTAAATAATGCAAATAGCCGAAAAACGGTGAATTTAAAGCACGTAAAAATACACACGTTATAAATCATGTAAAATTCTCAAACAATGTTTTCTTTTCCAGATTTTAAGGATTCTTAAGAGTCGTTATTTTCACAAAAATAAACCCTAAGGGTTCTCCAAAAAACAAATCAAGAAACGAGTAAAAACAAACATCTTTTTAGCGTTTTTACCGATTTTTGTGTAATTAAAACACCATACGAACGGCTCATGATTCCACTGTTGAGATTTGTTATATAATAACCTATATTAACACATAATATATGCAGCGGATATGGTCACAAAGGGATGCATATGATGTAAATAATTAACATAAATAATAATGATTTACGTACCTCTCAGTTCTTGATTCGAGCAACAAACGGAACTAGAAGAACACCTTGTTCTTGATCAACCCCAACCCCCCCCCCCCCCCCCCCGCCCCCACCCCCCCAAATCACTAACCCCCCACAACCCCCCCCCCTTCCCCACGTCACCAGTCCCCCCCCCCCCCCCCTCCCCTGTCTACTATGTTTCAGACACACTCTCACACACATGTCTATGATTAATACCGAATGATAGTTCTTATGTTTCCACGAAACAACAAATGAAACCCTAGGCTCACCTTGTTGTAGAAATCAGTTCACCAATGGTAAAAGAAACCCACACTGATCGAGTAATAGAGAGGAAGAGGAGAGAATTATGTGCATTGGTTATCCATGATTAACATTAAATAATAAATTACCAACTCATTATATAGGAAACACAAAACACGGTGACCAAGGCACCAATAATCAAGACACTAAAGTAAGTGACCTCTAAAAGTATCCACACTACACGTCTACGATTAATACCGAATGCTAGTTCTTACGTTTCTACGAAACAACAAATGAAACCCTAGGTTTAGCTTGTTGTAGAAATTGGTACACCAAGGGTAAAAGAAACCCTAAACTGATCAACTAACAGAGGGGAAGAGGAGAGAATTATGTGTGTATTGGTTATCTAAGATTAACACTAAATAATGAATTACCAACTCATATACTATTATATTGGATACTCATAATTATGGTGGTCCATGGCTCAATACCTCTTTTTTCTCTTAGTTTTACCCCCCCCCCCCCCACCCCCCTCCTTTATCAATATGTATTTACTTATGTTTTAGGTTATGTCTTAATTTATTAATCTCCAATTTAAGTATATTAATAGCCCTTAAGTCACATAAGGCGTCTAAACTTATAGTTAACGACCTTAACCCAATTGTTGATAATAAGTACTAATAAAGTATATTAATATAATTCGTTTTATATATATATAAATTATTTAAACTATTAAAACTATAAAAGTATTACCTTGGTGTATACGTGTGTGACCCCATAGGCTCACATATCTCCAGCCGTATAAATATCGATATGACATGAGCACTTCTCAATAGGAGTAACTATCCAACCACACTCACCCCTCATGTATATAAGAAGCAAATAGGTAGACCAAGGAAAGAAAGAAAGAAGGATCCTTATGAACCTGTCTGTAACCTGTGGTTCCTATAGTAATGTTAGACGCAACAAAAGAGCTTATACAGGCCAAGGTGGTTATACTAATGTTACAAATGGCAACATGAAAAGAAGTTGGGCAGAAAATAAAAGTTCGATTGGTGTTGGTTCAAGTCAAGTGGCAAATGGTCCAAGTCAAGCTTCAGGTGGTTCAATTTAACATGCAGGTGGTTCAAGTCAAACTGATGCAGCTGGTTCAAGTCAAGGTGGAGGTTTTTCTAGTCAAGCTGTTGGTGTTTCTAGTCAAGGTGGAAGTGGTTCAAGCCAAGTTGTAGCTGAAAGTTTAGGACAAAAGAAGGTGAAAAGAGCAAAGCAGACTGTTACTTGGTTTAATCCATGAAATTGACATGAAAATGGGTCATTTATGTCTTTTGGACAATTTAGTTACGTTAGGTTTAAGTAAGTTCACCACTGTTAATATTTAGTATTAACGAGGGGTAGATTGCCCGCGCGTTGCGGCGGGGGCCAACTTAGTCTCGAAAAGTATTTAGCTCTCATACGTTGCGGCGGGGGCCAACTTAGTCTTGAAAGGTATTTAGCTCCCATAGTAGTGTGTTTTTGGTAAGAATGAGAGCCCATGCCTTTTGATATGAAATAAGCAGCCTTTTTAAGAGAAAGGGTGATTTATATATTTTATCAGCGACACGTACATGCTTTATATGTGGAGGCTTTATTTGGACTGAAACAAATATATCTAATGGCTTTAAGCCCTGACCACCTATGCCTAAATTAGCTAATATAATTCCCGGTAAAATAATGTATTGCTATTACAAGGCGCGAGAATAAAATAAAGGACCATCACTTTACTAAAAAAGAGGCTAATAATCTCCCCCTAATGGGTGGTCATTTCACTTAAGGCTTAACTTCTTATGACGTCTTGAATCTTGGAGCCTTGTATGCTTGGGAATTCTTTTAAAGTTCCTTTTGCATGCTTGTGATGTTGGATCTTGATCTTGATCTTGATATCTTATAACTTTAACTTGATATCTTGGTCTTTAGCCTTTATAACATCTTGGATACTTCTTGACCGGAACACTTCTTAACCGACATACTCATCCTTTGACATCACTTGAAGGCTGACAATCTTCCCCTCCTCAAACATAGACCTTTGACTGATCTACTAGAACATAAATGCTTTGACTATCATAGAGGAAGTTCTTGTTTATCAGAGTTGCAGAAGTTTATCTTTGAAATTCAAAACTATCTTCAAGCTTTGATTAATGCCATTGAATGTGTCCTTGAACTTTGAGAATGAGTATGCTGCCTTGACTGCTACTCAGCTAGAATATGGTGGATACGCCATCGACTTGTCCTGCATGTTTAGGTTAGAGATAAACAACAGATATGTGCAATATTGTAATTAGTAATTTTGGTCATTTTAAGTTGTGGTTTACCATTGGTTCCCCCGTTTCATAGTGATAAATACTATACTTGTGATCATATAAGTTCAAATAAGCTTCTTGATAGGGTTTCCAGCTTAAAGTATTAGATTCTCTAATGCATAAGCATCAGATTCACCGTACTTGCTAGTTCTCATTACCGTAACGTCTCAAAGCAGATAACACGATAAGAGTGAATCAGTTAGTTACTATCTGACTGATTAAATACGTGTTCAATCTTCCCATGCCTAGATGCCCTTTCGAGGCTGCCACAATGGACATGAGATCAAAAACTTATTTGAAAATCAGTAGACATATTAATGAATAATTATTTTTAAACATACAGGAAAGTTTTTAATTGTTTTCAAAAAGCATCTGTTAATTCTCATTAATACACACAGATTATATTTGCGTCTGTGTTAGACTCTTATACAACTTGTGTTCTTGATGATGAACAACAAGTGTATATAGAATTGTGTCCTAATGAGATTTATTGATTGATCTCGTAGGCTTTAGACTCTATAAGTGCACTTTTGTTATTTAGTGATCGGAGGCTGGAGCGGACTGCCACCTTTTCAATATCTACTATCTCAGAGTGAGAAAGTTGATAGAAACGTGTGTTCTCCGTGATACATGAAACAAACTTCTTTTTAAGAGAATCTTGAGTAGCTTGGGAGGGTTTGCATATGCATCATTGGGTCCATGAAGGACTTGTCATTAAATCAGAATTAGCTTGTGATTGTTTATAGATTATGCTATGACCTGGTTTCTGCCTAAGTGAATGGAGGGTTTCTTTCTTTATACCCTTTATCCTTTCAATTATTTTTCATTCTTCAACCCCTTTAATGTTATTCCAATGCGTCCTCATTATCACCATGTTGGGTTTGTTTCGGTGATAACTCATGCCTTGGATAACATTCTTTTCAATCATACCTAAGGACTTCTACTCTATCTAAAGGAGTGTCCCTAGGTAGATCTCTCCGGTTCTGGCTGGATCATGGAACAAAATACCTAACCTTAACCGCCTTGTATCTCCGTAAATCACAACAGTTGGTCGGTCTTTGGATATTTCCATAGTAGCCATAAAACTATTGAAAAAGCAATCAACGTGTTTGAGAAATCATTTATTACACATTGAGAGTTTTCTATATCACCAAAAAGCCCCCTACACATATGCACCAGATTATGAAGAAGTTTTGCACATGCGAGAATGGGAACAGACTTATTTTCAAAGGATCTTATCCGATATTAAGCAATATTGATCACATTTTAATCATTATTCTCCCCCTCAAAAATTGCATATGTGGTGACAACTTTTGACTTATCCAGTGAATTAAAATACAAGTAAATGTACGTTGATCCACTTAAGATGGAACCAAACAATAGAGAACGGTATGCAATGCCGAATGAACCACTTATTATTAATTTTTAAAATTTATACTCCCCCTCAAAAAATAGATTAGAGTCAAAATTTGGAGCGAGAGTTTGTTGAGCACACAATTTTGAGAGATTTTGAATATTTCTATTGAAAATATCTTGAAAAATTATGCTCAACAGGAAAATATGTGAGATATATCTGATTGAACATCATTTTCCTAGATCTTCTCCTTGAAGCAATTAAAACTTTAATGTTTATATACTTTGCTCAAGACCAAGAAGATATGAACCTCCCGTTGTTTGAGTAATAATTTTACATAAATGAAACATTATCTTTCTTTGGAGCCTATCTAAGCCTGACATTTACTTAGAAGTCGTAGAGAAAGTTTGAAGAGACATGTTTTGAAAACTTTTAAAACTCTCGCTCGAACTTCATTTATACACTCGTGTCAATATTAATCAACATTTCTAGGTGCGTAAATGTTATCGATTTACGAGAGACATGTCGGAGAAGATTATTTTTGGACTTTTCGAAAATTTTTGATTTTATACTTTATTTTTCTTTTCTAATAAATATATACAGAGAATTATTGTGATTTTAAAAAGACGTTCAAGCTCCTGTGGAGACAAACTGCGCATACCAAGGCGACGAACCAAATACTTAAACCTATCCGCTGGAGGGGCTTTTGGTGAAGATTGTCGCCAGTTGGTAATCAGTCTTGATAAAATATAGTTCAATCGTAGCCTTTTCTACGTGTTCCTTGATGAAATGGTAGCAGACTGTGATGTTTTTTTGTTCTAGAGTGTAGGACTGGGTTGCAGGATATGGCTATGGCTGATTTTGAATCACAATAGATAGGAATCTTGTTAAAGTGATAGCCATAATCCGTTAACCTAAGTCCGCACCTAATGACTTGGACACAACAAGCTGATAGAGACACATATTTATGACTTTCATCACTGTTTGAAAGCGCCGTAACAGCCTTGTTTTCTTCTGTTCTTCGAGACCAGCCCACTAGCTTTTCGCCTAAGAATTGAGTTCCACCAGAAGTACTCTTAAAGGAGTCTCGACATCCTGCATAATCAGCATCTAAAAATCTAGTTAGTTTAAAACAAAAATCTTTCTTATACCAGAGACCCATATTGACGGTTCCTCGTAGGTAACAAAAGATCCTTTTAACCTCTTTGAGGTGCTTCTCAGTTGGTTGAGCCTGGTACCAGAGCACAATAAACTATTTAGCCATTTACAATGTCTCCGGTCTGCTTGACGTAAGATACATTAAGGCACCGATCATGCTTTGATATTTCGTAGCATCGACGGGAGTCCCATTCTTGTCAAGGTCAAGCTTGTCTTTGATCTCTATTGGTGTACGAATAGGATCACAAGATTCAATTCCATATTTTTAAGGATTTCTAACACGTAGTTGGACTGGTTTATGAAGATGCCACGGGGGGATTGGTTAACTTGTAAACCAAGGAAAAACTTCATTTCCCCCATCACGACATTTCGACGCGGCTTTTCATAAGGTCAGCAAATAATTGGGTATACCTAGGGTTTATAGAACCAAAGATAATATCATCTACATAGAACTGTAACCATTAAGATTTCCGTCGTCGCAGCTCTTATAAACAACATTGGATCAATGGTGCCTTTGGAGAAGTGATTCTGTAGGAGAAACTTTGACAATTCGTCATACCATGCCCTCGACGCTTGCTTTAACCCATAAAGTGCCTTCTTTAACTTGTAGACATGACTTGGATGATCAGCATCGATGAAACCTTCAGGTTGACACACGTACACGTCTTCCTTTAACAAACCATGAAAGAAAGCAGTTGTCACGTCCATATGAATACAATGAACGATATTGAGATCAACATATGCCGAAAAATATCCTAGATAGCGTTACAACTAGAAACGGAGCGAAGTATTCTACAAAAATCTATTTCTTCCTATTGGACGGTAACCCTATCACGAAACCAGAAACGAGTCTTGTTCTAATGACCATGTTCGTTTCATCATAAGCTTGTTTTTGAATAACCATTTCAAAGTAAGGGTTTTTATGTTATCTGGAGCAGGAAACTAACACCATAACATCAAGCCATTTGACTGGAGAAGCACTTCTTGCAAATGAGTCCAAATCCCATCGAGCATGGTCATCCATAGCCTCTTTGACATTCTTAGTTTTCATATGCTCACAGTCAATGCTAATGCACAATTCACCATCATTTCATAACTTATTTTCTTGTCAAAACTGCCGTTAGGTTCTCCAAATCACTTATTCCAGAGGGTGAACCTTTAAGATCACCGTTGGTAATCATTTGGGTAAAATGTTGATAAACCATTTGGCATGTTCTATGGATCCACTCAGTTGTGAGGGATGAAATGAATCAGCAACACTTGTGGATGGTGGAGCAAATGGATTCTCGAATACATCTCCATCAGACATAGCATTAGGAACATTATCAGCAACTATTTCGGGTTAGAGCGGGGCTTGATTGTCTTGTTACTGACCATGTTTATTGTTGTGTGGGCCGTAATCGACAACATCCAGTGAAGTGATTTGGAATACATTAGAGACTATGCGGATGAATTTTGTTGGTGTCAGAACATATTCTTCAACTGATGAGACAGCAATTGGAGTAAAAAAAGATTCTGATTTGCATGAGCAGCAGGAGCGGTTCTTGGAGCTGCTGGTGGACCACCAATATAATTATCATACATCGCTTCAAACAAAAGATCAATTCACATTCAGTTGTTTTTTGAGGTGTTATTGTTGACGAAGCATAAGTAAGATCGAGTCCTAAACTGATTTGTCTAGAAGTCATTCCTTAAAGCCTGGGTTTTGAACTGTGTTGCTTAAAAGCCATAGCTGAAAGCTCTTCAAAAGTAACGTTCATCATCTTCATGATTTTCTTTGTCCTTCGGTTGTATACTCTGTAAGCACAAGAATTATCAGAATAACCAATGAAGAAGCCAATATCAACTTTGGCACAACCAAGCTTCCCAATATCATGCACGATCGTTCTGGATAACAGAGCCCGAATACATGAAAAAGGAGATAGTCAGGTTTTCTCCCGCCATTAATAGCTCGTATTGTGTTTGTCAAATCGACGGTTAATGAAAGTACGGTTTTCATTAGTATGCAGCAGTAAATCGCTTCAGCCCATAAGAATAACAGAGCACAAGAAAAAATCAACATTGTTCTAGAAACCTCCACTAACGTTCGGTTTCTTCGTTCCTCGACTCCATTCTGCTGAGGAGTTCTCACAGCAGAAGACTGGTGAGAGATGCCAACACTGTCAAATTATTCTTTAAGCACTTGATTCTTGAATTCTGTGCCGTTGTCGGTTCTTACAATAATGACTGGAGCTTGTAGAAGGACTTGAATTTTCTTTAGGAAAGTTTTGATCACTTCAGGTGCTTCATCTTTTGATCTGAGAAAGTGGACCCAAGTGTAATGAGAGTAGTCATCCACAATCACCAGAATATACTGCTTCCCATTTATACTTCTGACTCTCATCGGCCCACACAAATCCATATGAAGCACGTGTAGTCTTTGCTTTGAATTTGGAACAGGTTTGGGTGGGTGAAATGCCTTTTTTGCTTTTTCCTTGCTCACATGAGGGACAAAGATGTTCTTTATGATATTTGAATTTTAGAAGACCAGTGACGAGATCATTTTTAGCAAGGTCATTTATGGTGTCAAAATTAAGGTGGGATAAACGTTGATGCCATAACCAAGACTTAGTAGAAGTAGCACGAGCCATAAGGCAAATTGGAGATGCAGAGGCCAATTTCACGGAGATTAATTGTTTAAAGGTTTGTTGTACGATTTTCCTTTCAACATAAAAAAGCTCCCTCCTTCGTAGAATTTGACAGAAATGGTGTTCCTCTGAAGAGCGAACCTCTAAAATCATGATTCACAAACCCTCCCAACCGAGAACATGATGTTCCCAAGCCTTCAACGAAATAACCCTGTAATTAATATATTACCCGCATTGAAGATCACCATAACAAACCCAAAATTGCAGCAAATATGAATCATATTCCAAAGCGGACGGTTTCCCATAAACTTCTAAACTGAAATTTAAGACAGCTTTAGGTTTCTTGTCATATGCTTTGAGCACCCGAGTCTACGCATCATAAACAAATTTGGACGAATTGCCAAAGAAAAAGTAGAATCTGGAAACCGTTTGCTTGTAGGTTCCCGAGGGTTAGAAAGTACATTTATCACCTTAAGAGCAGTCAGATATTGACACTCAATTTACTGGAATCATATTAATTTACCTTAAGTTTCTTTAAGGTCAAAAAATACTTGCGAGTTGGTGACCACCTAGGCAACCTTCTAGGTTTACTAGGCATAGGTGAAGCAAGTCCATTCTTTGACCCAAACATCATTAGTTTTTTGGTCTTGGCTTATGTATCTTTGTCCTTTATCATTAGATAACATAGCATTTTGTTTATCATCACTGAGATTCATGCATTCTCATACTTATAGCATACAAAACTTCATGAGTAGTATTAATTATACATTTTCTTACACATACAACAAAACAACTGTTAGAATTTTATCATTCGGAATACAAAGCTTATTTATTACATTCAATACATATGTTTCTGATTCTTAGAAAGCATTAAATTCCTATGGTGTTCTTCTACTTCAACTTCTCTATACTTGATGCAACTACTCTTAGATGTAGAGGGAACCCTATCATTCTTTGTATTGCTCCTAAGTTGTGGTCTTCTGGTCTTAGCAGTGTTGTCTACTCCTGTAGAAGATAAACCATTTGAGTCAGAATTAACATCTTTCTTAGTGATGACATGAGGTTGTGAAATAGTGATTAGTTTTGACCTAACGCTTGCTCTAACTTTGTTGACAGACACAAAATTTTCCTCCCTAGAAGTCTTAAAAGGATTAATCCTAAACATTCCTGGGGCAATCACGTTATCATTTTTCACAGCATTGGCTTCATGTGGTGTAGTACTGAATTTGAAGTGACAGGGTAGAACAAATCATATACCTCTCAACACCTAGGGAGAACTGAGTTTTTGAAGATTTTTGTCGTTCAGATTGAAACGCATTCGGTTGTCGAACAACAGGATGGTTTCTAAGAGGTTGCAAAAGAGGTTTCCCCGTAGTTGATTGATTTGCAAACTTAGTATTCGAACTCGACCTTGGTGATGTCCTTAATGTTCAGAAACCTTATCAATAATGGCTTCTTAACTTAGCAATTTCATAAATCATATTTAGGATGTAAGCTACTATATGAAAATTTTCTTGCAAAGAGTCAATTATGTTTTTGTTTGAGTCCGTGTCACATAGAGAAGATCAAACAGTTTGCTTTGTATGTGGTTTTAAAGGTTTGGCATATTATTAGATAATTCAAAACCTGAAACTCTAATTCCACATTCTGATCATCTAGTGTCTAAGACAAAGGATCAAGGGTATTTGATGCACATGGAGTATCCATACTCTTACCTTTGATATCTCCCAACTGAGGTTGCAACCGTTCAATTTGGTTTTGCATGCCATTATAAGATTTATCATACGAAATCTTGTCATATTTACATTCCTCACATTTTTTATACCAATCATTCCAAAGAACAGCATATTCTTTTTCCTTTTTATTAATGCAAGTTTCAAGTTTTTCTTTCGTATAATCAAGCTCAGTTTGTAGATTTGATGTATCTACAGCAGAATTATTTAACACAATAGACATAATATCTTGACATGACACTAAACAGCTCATAAGAGACACCGATTCCCAAAGCCCTATGCTTAGCAATAGAATCATCCAGCTACCTTTTGCAAGAGATTTGAAGTCTCAAACAAAAGTAAGTTGCTTTTTTCAAAAATTATATTTCAAAATTTTAAACTCTAGCTTCAACTTAGTTAACGATAGGAAAAAATTTATCTTTCACAATTTTATGAAGCTCTTGATGAGCAGCAGATGACCAAATTGTATTATCTACATTCTTTTTTGTTGTACAAACACGTTGGAAGATTCACAATAAGTGCACTTTATATTTCCTATTTAAAAAAATTTTCGTGCAACGCTTGGAGAAGTATCATCCAAAAACTCTTCATTAGGTATTGAAATTGGCTTTGAAATTGTGTTTGAAACACTGGTCGTTTTAGAAGTATTTAAAAAATACAACTTTTCACCGACTTAGTCCTTATGAGAAACCAAAAACATCTAAAATTGATTAATCTATGCAATAGTTTTTGCAGGTTATATTTCTATATTCAATTGTTTCATTTTAAACGACTATTTTGAGCAGTTGTAGTGTTTCCCACTTGCCGAAACATACACGGCAAGAGGATCATGCTTTTTAATAATACAATGCCATTATACAAACTCTGTTGTTTCTGCTGAGCTTGCTTGAGATAAAAAGGATTTTGATAACCTAGAGCCATTTTCTGTTCATGTGTGGTAGAACGAGTCTGGCTTTGGTGAAAGCATAAGCAACGTTTGAATCGGATTGACCCATTTTTACCGAAAATGTTTATCTAATTCCTTTATTCTTTTTCTCAATTTTTTGAATTTGTTTATCAAGATAGCTCAACTTCACAGAAGTTTGCAATTCATCATTCAAGGTTTCTTCTTTGCCGAAGATAAGAAACAGTTTGATTTTTCTTTGTAAAGTTGGTTATCTAGATTTGCAATGTTCTCATTCAAAGTCTTATTTGTTTAGCAGAACATAAGTGAAGTGCCTTTATCTTTTTAAGAAAACATTGTTCTGATAAACTTACTTTTGTAACACCTATTCAAGTTATCATATTTTTTCCTGATTGATTTCAAAACATATTTCTTGATTTTTAAATCTAGCAAGCTCAGGTGTGTCAAATCGCATTTTCGTTCTTTCATTTTGCGATTGAACCCGAGTTACTTTCTCAACCTCTAACCAAATTATGATATCATGAATCATAAAAAGATAAAGATGTGTATTCCTCAACAGTACAGGAATTTGACTATTGTCCCCCCATTTGTTTTCCATACTAGACAACGCAGAGATTCACATTACTGTCATTCTATTGAATCTTGGTGGTGTCCAGAAATGGGCTTGGTATTAGTATACTGCTCCTCTGAGTAAACATATTAAATATAGCATTATCATAAAACAATTTTTCAATACATGCAGTACCTCAGCTGTCCATCTAATCATGGACCGGGAGCTTTGTCAGCTAAGTACCACGATGTCGATGGCATGCTAGCAAATTAGCCACCAAGATGCATTGCATTGACTTCCTCAATCAATCAAGATCCTCTGCATACAAAGCCACAAATCAAACTCTCGCTTGAGTAGGATCCCTGCTTCTTCCCATTGAGCAATCAGCAACTAGTCTGAAGATAACAACATCCCTTCTCCTTGGTCTGACTGTGCAGTTCCTAACAATATGACCCATTCCTCTACAGTTGTAATACCTTACCTGATTTCCGTTTTTTCTATTACCATTACCTTTATCCCGTGCTGCTACAACATTCCCATTCCCATTCTAATTCGCATTCTAATTAGCAATCCTTGGAACAACAATAAGCCCATTCTTATTTCCAACATTCTAAACACCTGGATTCTGAACTCCATTCTGGACAACCTAATTCCAGACATTTTGAACTGCAATATAAACCCATTCTATTCCCAAAATCTGCACCCAGCATACTGTCTAAAACTGATTCCCACCATACCGCTCCGACCATCTCCTGCATATGTCTTTTCTTGCCTCATATTCATACTCGGGTTTGCAACTCTGCCTGTGCATTGGGTTGGATTTGAAATTATTTGGTCGTTGTTTGGTTGGTTTAGAAAGATAAGTTTTGAATGCTTTAGTCCATTATACAAGTGGCATGATCATTGCAGTTGTGGATCAAAATGTCTTCTCGGGATTTAACATTGTTTGTTGCATGTAGTTCTGTTTGAATGAAGTGTGTGGGATATAATTGTTGTTTGGTGATGGATGTTTGCATGTTAGGTAATTGGAGATGAAGTTGATTTTGTTTGAAAACACAGAGTTTATAAAGAATATTGGAATTTACAATTAGTGCAAAAGGATCATGTGTTTTTTCAAGTCGTTCTGCCCTCAGCTCATTTACCTCCACCTGATTGAATTTTAAGAAATCATAAAACTAAGTGTAATCTGCTTCATGCAAGTCCTTTGTTTAGTGAAAAATGGTAACATGTTGTCTCCATTTGTAACGCCCATAATTTTGAAATATAGCAGGCGGAAGCTAATCAGGGGGTATTACTACTGATCAACACACATAAATCATAGAAAAAACGACTCATAAAGATACGTATTAGAAATTATATTTATCATTCAATATAATCATAGTTTACAAAAGCATGTCCTAACAATCTAGAAATATAAAGATTGAATTGATAACAGATTAGCCCTCTCCTAAATCCGAGTCACTACTGTGCATAGTTGCTCAATTACCTGAGATAAACATGCTAAAAAGGATCAACACAATGGTTGAGTGAAATTCATAGGTTTATGATAAATAGTTGAATACAAGTCATAATAGATAGTGGGTTACGATTTTTATAACCCTAAGTAAAGTAAAAAAAACATGCATGTAACAATTATCATTAAAACAGAATTAATCATGGAAAATCATAATTTCATGGAAAACATATTATTCTTCCTAAGCTCAATGAATCACATATTTAAACTCAATAGAACCGGGAGCCTCTATCCGAAGACATACTAGGAGCTACTACCCAAAGAGATTATTGGGAGCTACTACCCAAAGAGATACTGGGAGCTACTACCCAAAGAGATACTGGGAGCTATTACCCAAAGAGATACTAGGAGCTATTACCCAAAGAGAGACTGAGATGTCTTATTGGTAAAAATGGAGGTAACTTAGGTAATAATATATCAGGATACATAAGTGGAAAAAACACTTTGTATACATAGTTTATAGCACGAACCCCCACGGATTTACAAAACATATAAAGATTGGACTATTCAAATTGCTGGACCCATATCACATATCAAAATCACTTGTGTTTAAATTGTATAAAACAAGCATGTATCCCCCTCGCGAGTTTATAAAACATGTAAATAAGTAAAGGCGAGGCTATGAACTTCACCTTAACAGTACAGGGAAATATGAATGATGGCAAAAGTATATTATGTGAAAGTAACTGCATCGTCCCGCAACCTTGCGGTAATATTTCAGCCTTAGTTTGAATGATTATGTTCTAGTAACTTTACTACATATGGTTTAATGTAAATGGTTAATTAACTTGTGGAAACATCGTATCACTGTTCGGGCTATCATAATCCAGAGGTCATGAAGTATCGTTTGAGGAGCCAAGGCACTTTAAATCGTAAACCCAGCAAACTCGTCAAAACAAATACCCAAATGGAACCCCTCACATGAAATTCCCTAGTAACGTGACAAGATAAAGTTTAAATTCTTCAAAAGCTAGTCGATGATAATTACGTTAATTATAAACGTAATTGTATTAAATTGCGGTCGATCGTTGATTAATAACGATAAATGTGTCGGGTTTTAATGAAATCGAGTTTTGTAATATTAATATATATTTTTATAATTTATATAAAAATATTATACGTTATATTTTTAAGAATACAAAAATGGCAATATATACCCTTGGTTTATAAACTTTTACAAGTTTAGTCCTTTATATATAAAGTATATATAATTTAAACCTTTAACTTTAAAACTTGGCAAAACAGCCACTTATAGTTATAACTTTGGAATAATGACATTTTCAGCCCCTCTAGTTATAAATTTCAGAAAGTTACGATATATACCCCTAGCATGGGATTAATTTGCAAAACAAGTCCAAAAACCATAATAATGATATTTTTGAAATCCAAAAGAGTTTTGCAGGTTATAGCTTATTAGAATAAGCTAAAATAAGATGTTCTAATGTAACAAAAGTTTAGAAAAAGGATTTGTTAGCTAGAAAATCAAAACGGGTCATTTTTTTTTTTAGGGTTTTAATAAAAAACGCATGGGTTTGAGGATTCAAGGATTTAACAAGAGTTCATATAGGATCTATTAGACCTTATGATAGTTCTAATACAGATTATGAGCTTATTGAACAAGATTATAAGCTTACTTGAGTTAAAATTGGGTATGAATGGTGGAAATTGGGTTCGTAAACCGGTTAGAAACTACCTTCAATGGCTTCTTTCCGTTGATTCGATGGGCTTCAATCTGATCTTAGGGACTTCCTCTTGATCCCCTAGTTCTGAATTAGAACTCCATATGAGTGGTGATGAGTTTTTGGATGTTGTTTGAAAGAAAAGGTGTCTGGCTAATTATAGAGTTCGAAAACATGTGGCCAATGATAGGGCTTGGAGTAAGGACCAAGGGTTGTAAGGAGATGACTAATGGAAGCTATATGATTAGTATGGAGAGCTAGGAGTGTAGCTTAGCAAGGTCGAAGGAGATGGAGAAGTTAGGGTGATGACTAGGGGTTTTGGAGACATGGTGGCCAAGTTGGGTGACAATGGTTGTGAGGAGGGGCTTGAAAGGTGCAGGAGTGATGTGACATGTGGTGGTGAGGTCATCAGAGATGAAGGTGAGGTGAGTCATAGAGGAGCATGAAGTGTTATATTTATTTAAACATGGCAGTTTTTAGACAGCCAACAACAGTCCCGGTAAAATAGTATGTCATTTACAAACCGTAACTTCCTATAAGCTCAAACCATTGAGTGCATGGTTAAGATATTTGATTCCTCACAACCTTAGTTATACATATTAGGGATACTATTAGCAAAAATGTAGAAGAAACAGTCATTTACTACAGGAGGGCCAGAATCTGCGTACTTTTGCCATTTCGGCTATAACTAATTCATCCGACATCGAATCGGGAAGAGTCAATTGGAAAAATGATCACAAGACATAGGGCTACAACCTAGTATTTTTACTTAATACCCAAAGCCTATTGATTTTTCCCAGATCCTATGTTTTATCAACAGATCAGATTTCTAAAAACTATGAACTAGTTTAAGGGTGTAACGGGTTTGCTAGGGTTTTCGGGTTTAGGATTAGGGTTTAGGTTTTAGGGTTAGTGTAGGAGCAGAGATTTAGAGAGGGAAAAGTGATTAAATATTGTGTATTGATGCATTGTAGATTAGGCTAAAGGAGGTGGTACGAAATCCTTAAGATTTTAGAGGGAAATGAGCTAGTTTGAATTCTATGCTTTATTGGCTTGTACATTGAGCTCAAATGAGTTGTACTTTGATTTAGGAGGGAAAATGTGATTTAAATATTATGTATTGATCACTTGTACACATGCTTGAAGGCTTGTACATTCATTTTGTATGTAAACATTACATGAAGTTAGGGTTTTGATATAAACGTTAACGGATAAAGTTCATTTGATAATATCGTTGTGAAAACTACGTTAAATAGATAACGTACATGATAAAATGGATAATAGATTATTGACTTGACATATTAGGACGTTTACTTGATGTAAACATAGATGGAATAGGCATAGGTAGTTGCGTGAGCTCGTTTACTTTAGAAATGTAAACTAGGTTACATAATGGAATGGAATAAAAACAAAAAATATTCCCGAAAAAGGTTGTACTTAATATAGTAAGTAGATATTACATTGATGAAAATACTAGAAAATTATGGGTTATTAGATATGTCCCCCAACCTTAACAGAAACTTGTCCCCGAGACTAGTTGAGTGATGAGTTAATGGTTTGGAAATAAAGTCCTTAGTTTTTGCCAGTCCCTGACAGATGACCCACTTAGTTTGCAAGTTTGACACTTACAAGTGCAAACTCCGTGTGATTGCCAGGTGCATCTTGTACACAAAGGAAAGGTTTCCGTGGGACCTTTTGTTATTTATTATACCCTTATATTCTCAGTTGGGGTGCAGCATAAGTGTTCTGATAGTTTCTGCTCTATTCTGCTGTTGTGTAATCATATGGTACAGTTGTGATTGTGTGGTTATATTTGATAGTTGACGTTGTTGTGAATGTTATGTTGTTGCGATCAATGTGGGTAGTTTGTTGTTGTCGGTGGTGGGTTCTATTCGTATAGAGGAATTTATAGGTATGGCTCCTATCCCCAAACTTTCGTTTGTGATTCATTGGTTTCTTGTGCAGAATTATGTTTTATTAACATGCTCCAACAACCTTGGGTTATGTAATGCTTACTCCTAGTTAGAGGATTTGAAGCAGTATACAATACCATCAATACTTCTTGGTAATCCACCGATAAAGACTCCATAAGCTTCTCGGTGTTTGGTATCATGTTTGTGCATAAGACTACTAATTCCTGGAATCTTCTAACATAAGTTTTGAGATCATTTCCTTTCACAACCAAGTTGTAAAATTTGTCTTCCATTTTCTTGACTTCAGTTCGAGGGCAATACTTATTGGTCAAGAGCCTTTCCAATTCGGTCCAGGTGATCTTGTTGGCTTGTTCTATCCTAATAGGTTGGGCTATGCATTCCACCAGGACAAGGCGTCATCGGTTAGAGTACCAGTAGCAAATGTCACTCTGCTTTCTCGGCACACTTGCTACGGAAAAAATACCAATTCCAGTTACGTCAAACAGCGGATGAGGCCAACAGCTCCTTTCGTACCATTAAAATAGGAAGGTTGACAACTTATAAACCCTTTATAGTTACTTATTACATTCATATTGGTATTTGCCATGGTAGCAGCTTGAGCTCCAGATCTAGATCAATACCAACAGCAATCAGTTGCCCGGAAGGCAGCCTAAGTCATAGTTGGTGTTTAAGATGTTGATGATCTCTTGGGAGCATCTATATCAATATATACAAGACAACATCGAATAGAATCCATAAAATGATAAGTCATATCACAAGTAAAGGTATGATAAATTTCACATTATAATACAAAGACTGTGATCATTCTTTGATATTACATTGCAGATATAACCAGAAAATTTTGGAATTTCAGACATCCAGAGATTAAATACAAGAGAAAATGAAGTTAGTGATCCAATAGGAGAAGGCTTAGATGTTTCTAGTTACAAAAGTTTGAAAAATCGGATGGTAAGGAATCATAGTAAATCCTGATAACGAATAATAAGACATCATACTACAGGATATAGGATAGAAAATATTCGTACATAACAAGTAGTATTAGAAACAACAAGGTATATTACAAAGATCACCACTGTATAGAACTTGGTCTATATAATTTACCATAGCAAAATATTGCAAGTGTCATTATTCCATACATCGATTGGTTGGATTCTAGAAAAGCTGTAAACGACAACAAATCTAATCTGGTGGTTCTCCCTTGTTGTTTTTGAGTTCTTGGATCTTGTTTAGAAAGACACTTGAAGATGAAACCAGATATCCTCATTTATAAATTTCCAGATATGAACGACAGTTGCTTATATAAGAAAACAAGTATCTGACTCATCAGGTTCCTCGGGGACTGGTTCACTTCCCAGTGGTCGCGGTATGATCCATAATGAGTTATCTAACTCTGCGAAGATAAACTCATCAAAGGGATAGTCTGGTGGTGGTGTAGTTGACCTAACCGGTGATGAAGAATCCAACAGATGACAGATTGGGAGAAACTGAAAGGTGATTCAACAGAGTCTCAAGTGTCTTTAAGGTGGGAAAAATCCTCGGTAGGAAAGAAATCTCGGGAAAAGTTCCGTGAAGTCGGGTAAAGTTAGGAGCAATGTGTAGAGGAAAAAAGCATCCTCCGCACATCGTAACAAAAGTGATAGAAGGGTGGGTGGTACAAGACATGACAGAATAACAAACCCAGATGGAAATAACATAAGTTATTTATATAATATAAAATAGTTATGTTATTATCTGCTAAGCAAATCTCTTACATACACTATTCGGGGAAATGCAGTGGCACGGAGGACTTTATTGGATGGAAAAAGTAGTTATAGTTTAGGGTTTACCCTTGTTCTCTATAACCATGAGCTCTGATACCACTCTGTAACACCCCCATTTTTGAAATATAGCAGCGGAAGCTAATCTGGGGTATTACTTCATGGATCAACAGACAAGTCCATAGAACACGACTCATAAGATTACGTTTTAAAAAATTTTTGTTAACATTCAAAATAAATCAGAGTTTATACAAAAGCAGTCCCAAATACTAGAAATATAAGTTTTAATGATAACAAGTTTAGTAGAGCCCTCTACCAAGTCCTGTGTCACTCCGTGCATAGTTTACTCCAATACCTTAAGATAAACATGCGAACAATATGATCAACACAATGGGTTTATTGAAATTCCATAAGTTTATGATAAATAGTTTGAATACAAGTCATAATAGATAGTGGGTTACGTTGTTATACCCATAAGTAGTAATAATTGCATGCATGTACAATTATCATGGAAAACAGTATTATCATGGAAAACAGTATTATCATGGAAAACAATATTATTGCCTAGCTCATGATCACATATTTAAAACTCAATAGATACCACGGGAGCCTCTATCCGAAGACATACTGGGAGCTACTACCCAAAGAGAGGACTGGGAAGCTACTCTACCTAAAGCTATACTGGGAGAATTAATTGGTGTGGGCCACCAAAAGATACGGGGAGCTATTACCCAAAGAGATACTGGGAGCTATTACCCAAAGAGATACTGGGATGTCTTATGGGAAAATGGAGGTAACTTAGGTAATAATATATCAAGATAGCATATAGTTAGAAAAACACTTGTATTCATAGTTTATAGCATGAATCCCCCACGGGATTTAGAAAACATAAAGATATCTGACTATTCACAGTGATGGAAGCATATCACATATCAAAATCACTTGTGTTTAATTTAAAAAACCAAGCATTGTATCCCCTTCGGGTTAATAAAGACATGTAAATAAAGTAAAGGCGAGGCAATGAACATTAACCTTAACAGAACAGGAAATCTGATTGATGGAAAAAGTATAATAGGTGAAAAGGTAAAGGCTCTTCGTCACGGCAATACCTGGGTAATATGTCAAGCCCTTAGTTTGATAGATTAGTTCTAGTAACTTTACTTCAATGGTTTAAGTAAATGTTTATACTATGTGGAAACATCGTATCACTGTTCGAGCTATCATAATCAGAGGTCAGTAGTATCGTTATGAAGATCCATGAGGCATCATGGAAAAAACGAAAACCTAGCAGAACCCTTTCCCCCCCCCGTCAAAACAAATACCCTTGGAACCCCTATATGAAATTCCCTACTAAACGTGATAAGAAAAGATTTAAAGTACCGTTACACAAGCTAGACATGATAATGTTTCACGTTAATAAAATAACGTAATTGTTTTATAATGCACGATTTCGTTGATATAAATAATGATAGATGTGTCGAGTTTTTAAATGAAATCAATATTTTGTACTATTAATATACAATATTTAATAAATTTAAAAAAGATATTACATGAAATATATTTAAGAAAACACAAATGGAAATATATTACCCTTTTTTATAAACTATATACGAAGTAATCCTTTATATATAAAGAAACTTATATAAATTAAACCTTTAACTTTTAAAACTTGGCAAAACAGCCCTTATTTTAAAAACATTGGAATAATACATTTTCAACCCCTCTAGTTATTAAATTTTCAGAAAGTTACGAAAATACCCCAACAAGGGATTAATTTACAAAACAAGTCCAAACAACCATAAAACATGATAATTTTTGAAATCCAAAAGAGTATAGCAGGATATATGCTTAATAGAATAAGCTAAAATAAGATCTAATGTAACAAAAGTTTAAAAAAGGATTCGTTAGCCTAGAAAATCAAACGGGTCGTTTTTATGTTTTTTTAATAAAAAACGCAAGGGATTAGAGGATTCAATAAATAAAAAAAACAGTATTTAACAATAGTTCATATAGGATCTATAAGACCTTATGAATAGATCTAATACATAATAATTTACTAATTGAACAAGAATATACGCTAACTTGAGTCTAAAATGGGCCGAATAGGGTTTATGGTCGTACTCCAAGAAACAAACTTCAATGTTTCATTCTCTTATTCTTGGCTTCAATTCTGATCTTAGGGACTTCTCTTGATCCTCATTGGTCTGATTTAGAACTCCATTTAAATGGTGATGAGTTTTTGAGGTGTATTTGAAAGAAAAGGTGTAGTGGCTATTTAAATACGTGTTTTCGAGAAACTTGTGGCCAAGTTTAGGGGCGTGAGTAAGGACCAAGGATTGTAAAGAGATGACTAATGGCACTATATTATGAGGAAGGAGATCTAGAGTGTAGCTTAGTCAAGTTTGAAGGAGATGAGAAGTTTAAATGTAGACGTATGGGTTTTGGAGACTTGGTGGCCAAGGTTGGATGACAAGGTGGTGATGGAGGTTCTTGTAAGGTGTTGGAGTGATGGAGATGTGGTGGTGAGTCATGGTGAATGAAGGTGGTTGGTGAGTCATAGGAGGAACTTAGGACTTTATTAGTTTATACATGGTAGATTTTGGACAGCCAACAACAGTCCCGGTAAAATGTTGTCATTTACAAACATAACTCTGATACGCACAAACCTGTGGCGCATGGTTAGGATAATGAAGTCCCTACAACTTTTAGTTTTACATATTTAGGGGTTACTATATAAAAATTTAGAGATAACAGCCATTTACTACAGGTGTGCAGAATCTGCGTACTTTTACCATTTCGGTTATAACTAATTCATCCGACATCGAATCGGGTTGAGTCAACCGGCAAAATGATCACAAGACATAGGGCTACAACCTAGTAATTTTTATCTTTAATAACCTAAGCCTATGATTTTTTCCCAGAACCAAATTTAACAACGTCAGATTTTCTAAAATCAAAGAACTAGTTTAAGGGTTTAAGCCGGGTTAGCTAGGGTTTTTGGGTTTAGAGATTAGGGTTAGGTTTTAGGTTATGTTTGAAGCTGAGATTAGAGAGGGAAAAGTGTTTAAATATTTGTATTGAGTGCTTGTAATTAGTGCTAAAGAGGTGGTACGAAATCCTTAAGATTTTTGAGGGAAATGAGCTAGTTTGGAAATTCTAATGCTTTAATGGCATTGTGCATTAAAGCACAAATTAGTTATACTTTTTATTTAGGAGGAAAATGTGAATTTAAATATTAATGGTATTATCACTTGTACACATGCTTGAAGGCTTGTACATTCGTTTTGTATGTAAACATTACATGAAGTTAGGGTTTTGATATAAACGTTAACGGATAAAGTTCATTTGATAATATCGTTATGAAAACTACGTTAAATAGATAACGTACATGATAAAATGGATAATAGATTATTGACTTGACATATTAGGACGTTTACTTGATGTAAACATAGATGGAATAGGCATAGGTAGTTGCGTGAGCTCGTTTACTTTAGAAATGTAAACTAGGTTACATAATGGAATGGAATAAAAACGAAAAATATTCCCGGGAAAAAGGTTGTACTTAATATAGTAAGTAGATATTACATTGATGAAAATACTGGAAAGGCTTGATCACGGTGTAACAAAATTCTAAAGGTTGACATAAGATTATTTTTGTATTTTTATATTTTATGGAAAACAAGTAAATCATATAATTGGAGAGAGGTTTTGGTTTAGTTTGTTTAAACTAATATTAACTAAGCTACTTGTGATAACAAATAAGATAAAAGACTAAGTTTATTTAAATCTTGAATTACACCCTATATAGCTTCTCCGCAGGTGTTGTTGCTATGGTCCCACTATGAGATTTATTGTAACTATATCCTAAACAATAACGTAATACACGGAACCCCCGTCTACTTAGTATGCCACTAGAGCAACGCACATGCAAGGTAGTATGAAGACTATTACACGGCCCCTAGGAGTACACTAAGTGCATGTGAAATATATTAAAAGTGGATCAACCATATTAGGGGGCAAGGTAGTATGAAGACTATTACCCGATGATATCCTTTCTACACAATCACGTTTTCCTAGACATATCAACAGTGATATAGACAAAAGCTGGTTTTCTAAGACCTAACGTGCACATCCATCACAAGAAGCAACACCAATAAGATCTACATTCTAGGTTTTTAAATACAATCATAAATAAACACAAAAGGAAGGTTTAGGCCAAGTATGTTTAAGATAAAGCAAGAACAATAAATTCAAACAACACATAGACATACAAATGATTAAGTAAAACCATACTTGATTAAAACATAAATTGGAAAGGTAACAATGGTTTTTAGGCCCTAAATCGTCTCCTACAACTTCTAAACAAACTAGGTTTGTAACCCTCTTCTTATTCTAAATTACACACAAAAAACCCTAAATACGGGTTTGTTTATATATAGGAAATACGCTATACGGGGCGTCGCGTTTTAATCGTGACGCCGTCATAAAGAGAATATTCTAGATAATGGGCAGGTCGAACGCTCTGACGCCGTCGTGGAATCATGGGAACGTCCCGTCTTGGTCTTTGTGGTTACCGGCGTCCCACAGATACAACGTGACCCGTCACCACAAAGACCAAGACGACGTCACATGATTCCCCGACTCGTTCAGAGCGAACGACCCAGCCATATCTAGAATATTCTCTTTCATGACGGCGTCACGATTAAAACTCACGCCGACATAGCAGTTGTTTCCTATATATAACAACCCTAATTTAGGGTTTTAAGTTGAAACTTTAGAATAAAAAAGATGGTTAAACAAACCCGCTAGTATTGTTTAGAAGTTGTAGAGACGATTTTATGGGCCCAAAAACCCTATTTACCTCTTCAATTTATGTTTTAATCAAGTAAGAGTTACTTAAACATTTGGATATGTCTATGTGGGTGTTTGATTTATTGTTTCTTGCTTTAATCTTTAACATACTTAGGCTAAACACCTTTGTGTTTATTTATATTTATAAAAACCTCTGGGGGGGAATGTAGATCTTAGTGGTGTTGCTTCTTGTGATGGATGTGCACGTTAGGTCTTAGAAAACCAGCTTTTGTCTGTATCACTGTTGATATGTCTAGGAAAACGTGATTGTGTAGAAAGGATACCATCGGGTAATAGTCTTCATACTACCTTGCCCCCTAATATGGTTGATCCACTCTTAATATATTTCACATGCACTTAGTGTACTCCTAGGGGCCGTGTAATAGTCTTCATACTACCTTGCATGTGCATTGCTCTAGCGGCATACTAAGTAGACGGCGGGTTCGTGTAATTCGTTCATGCTTTAGGAAATAGTTACACAGATCATCACAAGTGTGACAAGGCAACAACACTAGGAGAAGCAATCGAAGGTAGAGTAAACAATATTAGAATAAACATAGTCTTTTATCTTATTGTTATCACCAGTAGCTTAGTTAATATTTAGTTTAAACAGCTAAAACCAAACCTCTCTCCAATTATATGATTTACTTGCTTTCCATAAAATATAAAAATACAAAAATAATCTTATGTCAACCTTTAGAATTTTGTTACACCGTGATCACTCCTTTCCCAGTATATTCATCAATTTAATACTACTTACTAATAAGTACAACCTTTTCCCGGGAATATTTTTCGTTTTAAATCCATTCCCATTATGTAACCTAGTTTACAATTCTACAGTAAACGAGCTCACGCAACTACCTTATGCCTATTACCATCTATGTTAACAATCCCCCCAAGTAAACGTCCTAATAGTCAAGTCAATAATCCTAATAACCATTTTATTCATGTACGATTATCAATTTAACGAATTTTTCACAACAATATTATCAAATAAACTTTATTCGTTAACATTGTATATCAAAACCCTAACTTCAGTAATGTTTACATACAAAACGAATGTACAAGCCTTCAAGCATGTGTACAAGTGATCAATACATAATATTTAAATCACATTTCCCTCCTAAATAAAAGTATAACTCATTTGTGCTTAATGCACAAGCCAATAAAGCATAGAATTCAAACTAGCTCATTTCCCTCCAAAATCTTAAGGATTTCGTACCACCTCTTTAGCACTAATTACAAGCACTCAATACACAATATTTAAACACTTTTCCCTCTCTAATCTCAGCTCCTACACTAACCCTAAAACCTAAACCCTAATCCTAAACTCAAAAACCCTAGCAAACCCGTTACACCCTTAAACTAGTTCATAGATTTTAGAAATCTGACCCGTTGATAAAATATAGGATCTGGGAAAAATCCATAGGCTTTGGGTATTAAGAAAAAAATACTAGGTTGTAGCCCTATGTCTTGTGATCATTTTGCCGATTGACTCAACCCGATTCGATGTCGGATGAATTAGTTATAGCCGAAATGGCAAATGTACGCAGATTCTGCACACCTGTAGTAAATGGCTGTTATCTCTAAATTTTTATATAGTAACCTATAAATATGTAAAACTAAAAGTTGTAGAGGACTCAAATATCTAACCATGCGCACTGGTTTGAGCTTCATCAGAGTTATGGTTTGTAAATGACAACCATTTTACCGGGACTGATGTTGGCTGTCCAAAAACAACCATGTATAAACTAAATAAACACCTAAAGATCCTCCATGACTCACCACCACCTTCATCACCATGACCTCACCACCACAACACCATCACTCCAACACCTTACAAGAACCTCCATCACCACCTTGTCATCTAACTTGGCCACCAAGTCTCCAAAACCCCTAGTCATCACCTTAACTTCTCCATCTCCTTCCACCTTGCTAAGCTACACTCCTAGATCTCCATACTCATCATATAGCTGCCATTAGTCATCTCCTTACAACCCTTGGTCCTTACTCCACGCCCTAACCTTGGCCACCAAGTTTTCGAACACTATAAATAGCCAATACCCCCATTTCATTCTCAAATACACCTCAAAAACTCATCACCATTTAAATGGAGATCCAAAATCATACCAATGATGCACAGATAAGTCCCTAAGATCAGAATTGAAGCCAAGAATAAAGAGAAAGAAGCCATTGAAGTTGTTTCTAGGCGTACGAACCCAAAAACCCTCATTCGGCCCATTTTAGCTCAAGTAAGCTTATAATCTTGTTCAATAAGCTCATAATATGTATTAGAACTATCATAAGGTCTAATAGATCCTATATGAACTCTTGTTAAATCCTTGAATCCTCAAACCCATGCGTTTTTTATTAAAACCCTAAAAACGACCCGTTTTGATTTTCTAGCTAACGAATCCTTTTTCTAAACTTTTGTTACATTAGAACATCTTATTTTAGCTTATTCTAATAAGCTATAACCTGCAAAACTCTTTTGGATTTCAAAAATATCATTATTATGGTTTTTGGACTTGTTTTGCAAATTAATCCCATGCTAGGGGTATATATCGTAACTTTCTGAAATTTATAACTAGAGGGGCTGAAAATGTCATTATTCCAAAGTTATAACTATAAGGGGCTGTTTTGCCAAGTTTTAAAGTTAAAGGTTTAAATTATATATACTTTATATATAAAGGACTAAACTTGTAAAAGTTTATAAACCAAGGGTATATATTGCCATTTTTGTATTCTTAAAAATATAACATATAATATTTTTATATAAATTATAAAAATATATATTAATATTACAAAACTTGATTTCATTAAAACTCGACACATTTATCGTTATTAATCATCGATCGACGCATTATAAAACAATTACGTTATATAATTAACGTAATTTATCATCGACTAGCTTTTGAAGAAACTTAAAATCTTATCGTATCACGTTACTAGGGAATTTCATGTGAGGGGTTCCATTTGGGTATTTGTTTTGACGAGTTTGCTGGGTTTACAATTTAAAGTGCCCTGACTCCTCAAACGATACTACATGGCCTCTAGATTATGATAGCCCGAACAGTGATACAATATTTCCATAAATTAATAAATCAAAGTAATACGTTAAACTTTATGAAGTTTTGAAACATAAACCATCACACTAAGACTTGACATATTACCCCAGATTGCGTGACGAGGCCGTTAATTTCACTTGATATACTTTTGCCATCAATCAGATTTCCCCTGTTAAGGTGAGTTCATAGCCTCACATTTTAAATCTTCTAATATTTTCATAAACTTGCGAGGGGGATACATGCTATAAACCATGAATACGAGTATTTTTCCAACAGTATGCTATCCAGATATATTATTGCCTAAGTCCTTACTTTTGCCATTAAGACCCCACTATCATGAACTGTTAATTACTTTTCGGAGTAAGCGCGAATGCTGTTAATAGATCTATTTAGGACTAAAATTCCCCGTTGGAGTACCTATACCTTCTGGTAACCAAACGCACTTCATTTGAATCACTATGCGGGTGTTTGGCAAAGGCACCCGTTAGGGCAATTTATTATGATTATTGATTATTTCAAGGTCTCGGTATCATGAGCTTAGGGCAATAATAAATAATACTGTTTTCTATAATAACTGTACTCATTGTAATTATTACAATTATGGGTATATAACAATGTAACCCACTATTGAACTTGTATTCAAACAGTCTAACATAAACCTATGAATTTCACTCAAACTTTGTGTTGACTTTTTAGTATGTTTATCTCAGGTAACTGAGCATCTTATGGCACAAACTTGAAGATGGCTAAACTATTATCATTCAAACTTTATGTTTTCATATATTTTTTGGGACCTCTGTTTGTAAAAACTCTGATGAAATAATGAATGATAACTTATCTTTTAAAAACGTCTCTTTTAAGTTGTTTTCTATGATTATGACTGTTGTACTATGAAATAATACCCCAGATAAGTTTCCGCTGCTATATGTCAAAAATATGGGTGTTATAGATTGGTATCAAGAGCCACGGTTATAGAGAACAAGGTTGAAACCTTAACTATAACTACTTTTTTTCCCATCCAAGAAAGTCCTCCGTGCCATTACATCTTTCAGAATAGTATTTAAAGTACATAACTAGTATACTATTATATAAATAACTTATGTTAGTTACCACTAGGTTGTTAACAGAGTGATGTCTTCTCCCAGCCACCCTACTTCCAATATTGAGGATGCTTTTTCCTCTAACTTTCATGACTATATCCTGGCTTCCCCGGACTATGTCCCAGCTTTACCAGGAAAAACTTATTCTACCTCTTTAAATAACTCATTTGGTTTAGTTCTGATAGCTTCACCAACTCATTCACTATTTCATGATGACCCCTATATGAAGGTCATGCATGCATATTATGCTAAAGAATCACCTATTCCACCACCAACTATTGTGCCTCCATTTTCATTACTATCCCCAATGTTTAATCCTCAAGAATTCTTTCTTCCTGAGGAATTATTGCCACTTATGAAACGAGGTCGTGACCGACCATCCTCCTCTACTTATGCCCTACCTCAAGAATTTGAGATTGGAGAAAGCTCTCGTAAGACAAGTCTGGAATGTCACGAAGAGCAAATTAAGGAAATTTTGAATCACCTAGATAAACTCTCTCTCGACCGCATTGAGCACATAGAAGACAAAATAGAAGGTCTTGGAAATGGTCGGGTGATCATACAACAAGATTTTGACAATCTGGAAGCTGAACTCCAAAAGGCTCGTGCTCAAATTGCTAAACTTCAAAGAAAGCAAATGGGAAATAACAACAAGATTTCTCTGGCTCGCTTCAGGATTGCTAATCTAGAACAAATCATCAAAGATATCCAGGTTCGTCACCAAGCAGATAATGAAAGTCTTCTGAATACAATCTATGAATACAAGAACAGCCAGGAAGGACCATCGGACTACTAGATTAGATACTAGTTATAGCTTTTGTTAGAACCTAGCCACGAGATGTGTGGTATAAATAACAACACTTGTCAAATTTTGACTATGTATAGTACAAAGACAAGTTTTTCATGATATAATATAATGGTGATCCCGTTTTATATTCATCATGTGTCCTATATTATATCTTCGTCGTCATCATTATGAATCATACCGTGACTTCTAATAAGTAAGATGCTTGTTAGAATTCATATCAAATAAGTATCTATGATATCACTATTGTGACAATATTAATTTTTGAACCTTAAGTATTTTAAAGAATTGTGATATCATTCTTATTACGTGTTGTCTTATGTTGATAGAATGCCTCCCAAAAGGACGTCAACATCTGAAGCACCATCCATGACTCAAGCTGCCATCAAGAAACTAGTTGCTAATAGTGTTTCCGCAGCTCTAGAAGCACAAGCCGCTAACATGGCAAATACTGATAATACCACTAGACCAAGAGAAGCTCTGTGCAAGAAAGTGACTACAAAGAGTTCAATAGCTGGTGGGCCAATCCCCTACCAATCAACTCAAAGGTGCGGGAAGGCGGCCTGTTGTCTTATCTGCTGGTTTGATGCACCGAATCAGTGTTTTTCCCATAGCGAACTTTACCGAAACTGCACAGGTGAAGTTTGTTCTACTCGGTTAACTTTAACTGACAGAAGCTCTATCCTGGTGGAATTCTTTTGCCCAACCTATTAGGATAGAAGAAGCTTACAAGATTACCTAGGTTGAATTCAAGAAGCTTTTGATAAAGAAGTACTGTCCCCGAACTAAGGTCCAGAAGATGGAAGACGAATTTTACCATCTGACTGTGAAGGGGAATGATCTCAAGACATGTGTGAGAAGATTCCAGGAATTGGCAACCTTATGTCCCACTATGGTACCAGATTCTGAGAAAATGATGGAAGTTTTCATCAGGGGATTACCTCAAAGTATTGAAGGGAATGTACCACCTCTAAACCTCAAACTCTAAAGGAAGCCATTAACATAGCCCAAAGGCTAATAGATCAGGTAACAAAGCACACTTCGGTGCACGTATCAAGTGATCACAAATGAAAGTTTGACGATAGAAGAACTTTCAACAACAACAACTACCATAACACCAACACCAACAACCGCTACAATAACCACCAACCACAATAGAATAGAAGACAGGAAACCTTCAGGGCTTATCCTGCCACCCTAACTAAAAACAATGGGTATACTGGAAACCGTCCCTTGTGTAAGAAATGCACTCTGCATCACATAAGACCTTGCACTGTCAAGTGTAATACTTGTAACAAGGTGGGCCATCTGACCAAGAACTATAGAAACAAAGGGCCAGCCACTAGAAGTAATCTGCTATCAGTGACAGTTACTTATCATGACTGTGGAGAGAAAGGAATTATGCAAATCAGTGTCGAAAGACCACCAACAACAATGCCCAGGGAAGAGCCTACATGTTGAGGGATAAGAATGCTCACCAAGACCCGAACGTAGTCACAGGTATGTTCCTTCTAAACCAACATCTAGCTAGAGTATTATTTGATTCTAGAGCCAATAAAATCTTCGTATCCATATCTCTTGCCTCTAAGCTAAATATTCCACCCATTACAATAGATACCTTTTACAATATCGAAATGGCTGACGGAAACCTAGTAAGCATAAACACAATTATTCAGGGTGCAACTCTGACTTTGTTAAACCAACCTTTCAAAATTGATCTTATGCCAATCAAACTCGGTAGTTTTGACGTCGTCATTGGTATGGATTGGTTATCCAAGTATCATGCTAGAATTATCTGTGACGAGAAAGTCGTCCACATCCCAATCAATGGTGTTGGGAATCAAGTACTTTTACAAGTTTATACTGCTGATGGAGTTAGTAATGTTATTGAAGACTTAGTGCTGCTAGAGAAGATTGAAGAATATAGACTAAGTCATTAGTACTGCTAGATATAATAGTTAGTACTGTTAGTTATAGTTAGTACTGCCAGTACATTATTAGTACTGCCAGTATATAGTTTGTACTGTTAGTAATATATAGTTAGTACTGTTAAAGGGATATGCATGAGATATATTAGGAATAGATATGCATGATCTCTTTACGTGTTTTGTAAGCCCATTAGGGTTTTCCTTGGTGTATAAAAGGAACCCTACGGCACTAGTTAGAGATACAAGTTTTCACAAATATTCATAGTTAGTAATCTGTAACCTAGCAGATTAATAGTAATCAAAGTTCTGTTTTATTCATTGTTCTTCTTAGCAGTATAAGTTAGTTTCCGCATAACTTATATTGTTCATAGTCATTGTTTCTCTTGTAGTTGGTTTGGATCTATCCAGATTAGCTACCACCCTTAACAGGCTAGAAAGATCTTATCAGACTGGGATCAACAAGTGGTATCAGAGCTTGTTGAGAAACTCTGAGTAAGAAGAATCAAAACAGATTTGTTATAAACCTTTACCTTTCAGATCTATTCAATGGCAGGAGAAGATGAATTTCATGATGATAATCCACCACCACCACCACCACCAGTTACACCTACACAACAAGCCCCTCACACTCTGTCAACTATTAAACTCCCTATTCTGAAGAAAGGTGAGTATGACATATGGGCCATGAAAATGGAACATTACTTGGGGCATACAGATTATCCTATTGGAAGTTATATCAACATGGAAATGTCCAGTACAAGTCTCAACAGATACAAATGGACAAATAAGGGTTTTGCCTCCTAAAACTGCTAAAGAAATTTTGGCTAGAGAAAGAGAAAGAAAAGCAAGGACTACCTTGCTCATGTCTATACCAGAAGACCATTTAGCAAAATTTCACAAAATGACTGATGCTAAAGAGATGTGGGAAGCTATCAAATCCAGATTTGGTGGTAATGATGAATCTAAGAAGATGCAGAAATACATTTTAAAGCAACAATTTTAAAGCTAATCTGTATCCAACTTAGAAGGATTGCACAAAGGCTATAACAGGTTTCAAAGTCTTCTGAGTTAACTTGAGATTCATAGTACAGGTGTCTCCACTGAAGATGCTAATCAAAAATTTCTTAGGTCTTTACCTGCTTCCTGGTACCCAAGTATCCTTGATAATAAGGACCAAGCCAGGAGTAGATACTCTTAGTTTTGATGATCTCTATAATAATCTTAGAGTCTTTGAGTCTGATGTTAAAGGCTCTACTTGGGCATCAACCACCCTGCACACAAAAAGTTGCGTTTGTTCTTCGAAAGCACTAGCAATCTAATGATGTTATACTATTATATGGTGTTTCTACTTCTTCTAGCCATAACTCACAAAAGGAAGGATCTTCATCATACACTGATGAACTCAAGTACTCTTTCTTTGCTAATCAATCAAGTGGTCCACAATTGGATCATGAAGATCTTGAACAGGTTGATGAGTTTGATTTAGAAGAGATGGACTTGAAATGGCAAGTGGCCATGATTTCCATGAGATTGAAGAAGTTTTACAAGAAGACAGGGAGAAGGCTGCAGTTTGATGCCAAGGAACCAGTTGGCTTTGACAAGACCAAGGTTGAGTGCTTCAATTGTCATAACACAGGGCACTTTGCTAGAGAGTGCAGATCAAAAGGAAATCAAGAAAGCAGAAGAAGAGATGCAGGGAACGTTGGGTATAAAGCAAAAGACAATGGGAGGAGACCTGGAAAACAGGAGGAACCTAAAGCTTTGGTAACTCTTGATGGGGAAGGTGTTGATTGGACTGGTCATGCAGAGGATGAGCAAGAGAACTTTGCTTTGATGGCTTACAGCAATTCAGGCTCAGACACTGAGGTAACATCTTGTTCAAAAGAATGTGTGGAATCATATGCTAAACTTAAAAAATTATATGATGAACAGAGAGAACAACTTGGTGATGCTAGTATAGAAATAAAAGCCTATACACTAGCTTTAGCAAAGGTAGAAGCTCAATTAGTTTGTCATCAGAAAAATCAATTAGCTTATGAAGAAAAAATTAGGTTTATGAAAATTGATTTAGATGATAAAACTGATGTGCTCACATATCATAAGAAACTATTAGCAGAAGCTATAAAAGAAAAAGAAGAATTGAAAACTAAACTAGAAAAATGGCAAAATTCTTCTAAAAGTCTTAATAAACTGCTTGATAGTCATATGAGTGTTAAAGAAAAAATTGGTCTAGGTTTTAGTGAACAAGTAAAAGAGAATGAATTGTATGATGAAGCTTTAATAAGTGTCTTTGATAGTCACTCTAGTGATATTGAAGATGCTCATGTGTATGATAGTTTTGCAAAAGTTGAAGGAATGCATGCAGTTCCTCCTCCAATGACAAGAAATTACATGCCTCCTAAATCTGATTTTGGAATAGATGAGTCACAGTTTACATATGGTCCAAAACAGTCTAAAACTAGTGAATCTAATGTTAAGACCAGCGATTTTGAGTCTTGTGAATCTAATTCCAGTGTAGAAACACTTGAATCTGTGCCTGAACTAGTTGTAATTGAACCCAAAGTTGTTAGTCAACCTAAAGTTTGGTCTGATGCTCCTATCATTGAGGAGTATGAGTCAGACAGTGATGATGAATATGTGATTAAATCTTCAAAAGAATAGGAAACACATAGTTTTGCTTTTGTTAATATTGTTAAGCATGTAAAAACTCCTAGGGAAACTGTTAAAGAACAAAACACATGTAATCAGAGTCTAAAAGTTGACCAGAGAGACTGGAATGGTTTAATGTCTAAAAAGCTAGGTTTGGGATATGGGTTTACTAGAAAGGTATGTTTTATATGTGGTAGTTTTGGCCATCTTATTAGAGATTGTGATTTCCATGAGAAAAGAATGGCTAAACAGGTTGAATTAAACAAAAAGAAGAGTATGGGTACTAGTTAAGGAGAAAATAGACTAGTATGGAACAATGTGCAAAGATTGAATCACCAAAACAAGTTTGTTCCAACAGCAGTACTAATTAGAACTGGCATATTTCTAGTTAATACTGCTAGACATAATTTTAACAATCAAGCAGTATCAACTAGTGTTGCTAGGAAAGCTAATGCTGTTCGACCCATTGTGAATGATTGTTAGGAATTATGTTTTCCTAAGTTAATACTGTTAGTGTTAGTTAGTTAGTACTGCTAGTACATCTATTAGTACTAGTAGTAGAGTTAGTAGTAAGTTAGTACTGCTAGCATATATAGATAGTACTGCTTAAGTGATATGCATGAGATATATTAGGAATAGAATGATCACTTAACGCATTTTGTAAGCCCATTAGGGTTTCCTTGATGTATAAAAGGAACCCTACGGCACTAGTTTGACATAAGAGTTTTCACAAATATTCATAGTTAGTAGTCTGTAACCTAGCAGATTAATAGTAATTAAAAGTTATGTTTTATTCATTGTTCTTCTTAGCAATATAAGTTAGTTTCCGCATAACTCATATTATTCATAGTCATTATTTCTCTTGTAGTAAGTTTGGATCTATCCAGATTAGCTACCACCCTTAACAGGCTAGAAAGATCTTATCAGACTGGGATCTACAAGATCATTTGACAAACATATGGGAGTATTGACTTAACTTTTATGTTGATAAAATATAATGCCTAAAAACATTAATAATATTTTTTCACATCTTTACGTTTTGATAATCACAAAATATAAAAATGTTCAACGTAAAATTAAACGTAAACAAGTATTTAGTAGTAAATTCTCATTTCATTAATTACATCACTTAAAGGTTTGTATAAATAAATGCTTAATGTATTTTATGATCAAAGGAAATTTTTATTCAACCTCAAACTTTTATAAAATAATATTTGTAAACATTTTTTAATAAACATCACAAAACATTTTTCTACATTTAAAAGATATGTTTATCAAAATTATATTTGGCATTTTAAGTCCGTTTTTGGTTATTTTAGCTCGTTTTTAAAGGTAAAAGGTATGTGTAATTAAGCACATACCAGGGAGCCTCTAGCCTAGGGCGGCCCCCTTAAATACACGGGCGGCCCCCTTAATTTTAAGGGTACCCCCCCCTATTTAAGGGGACCACCCATAGACTGACGCTCCTTCAGTTTGTCCTATAAATACTAGACTTTTCCTCACTATTTTCTCACATTTTGCACTCATTCTTTCTGTTCTAAAACAGCCCACTCATCTCACTAAAATCCTTTGATCATTTAATCATAAAGCTTTGTTTCCAAGTGATCCAAGCTTAATTCCTCAAGTGCAAGAGAAGAATACTTCCATCATCAAGTGAAGAAGTATTACACCCAAGTGTATATTCCAATCCTATTGCATCCACATCATATCTTGTAAATCATTTGTAAATCTTGTAAAGTTGTGTAGTTGTTAGGTTTTGGTGATTGTTGTAAGTATAGTTGGATCTTGGTGATCCTTTCTAGTAGTGTTAGATAGTTGTGACATAAGTAGTGTGGTGAGGAGAAGTTGTGAAGGTGTGAAGTTGTGAAGTCGTGAAGGTGTGAAGAAGTTGTGTAGTTGTGATCAAGGTGTGAAGCTAAGTTGTGTAGTGAAGTTGTGAAGTAGTCGTGAAGTTGTGAAGTCGTGAACAAGTCGTGAAGTTGTGTTGTGATAGATTGGTTCTAGCTAAGATTAGAACTCGACATCTAGCTTAGTGTCGGAAATTGATATAAGCAACGTTGTGTACGGTTTTCTCCGCCATAAAGGAGCTTGTTGACATAGTGAAGAAAACTCTCGAGTTAGGTGCTCGGGGAGTGGAGTAGGCCGAAGAGGAGCTTCGTAACCGAACCACTATAAATCCTTGTGTTGTGGTTTGATCTTTCCAACTCTTATCTTTTATTTGCTTCTACATATTTATATTGTTCATATTTACTTATATTGTTCATATTGTGCAAGCGTTGAATTCCCAAAGAGTCAAATCTAAGTTTTACAAACATACATAAACCTATTAAAAAGCGGAAAACATATTCAACCCCCCTTGCTAGTTTTCCAATTTTTCTTCCATTATTCTGCAAAATAATACTACAATTGAATCACAATCGTCCCAAAACAGTATTTTACTAAGGATAGGACTTAGCTACCATTTACTAAATAATTACTTGGGGTTAAACACAAATAATGTACTAAAAATGTGTACATACAAGGTAGGCGAAGGCTTTTTTGGTGTAACGGATTGGTTTAAGGGTTTTAACAATGCTCTTCCTTAATAATCTAGAATCCACCAGAAAATGTGTGAGTACCGTGAAATGGTAGGCTCGGAGGGATTGGTTATAGGTATCCTGCAATAAGGGTGAGTGGTGGGCCCCCATGGCAAGGGTGTGGGATTGTTATATGATCGGTGTGACCATCATAAACCACAATTACAGGTTTAGATACATGGATAATCCTAATGGCCTTTATCAAGGCATAAGCCTATTTATTACTATGCAGTCTCGGGATGCATCACAATAACAAGTTCTAGAATTTAATACACTACCGGTACACTCATATGAATTTTACTAACACCAGACATTCCAGAAAAGGTGACAAGGCAATGCATACACGGCCATAAAGATGGAATAGACATGCCCGCACCTCTCCTGCAGATCAACTTAACTCGAAAGAGTAAGATAAAATCATCTTGGGTTACCAATGATGGGTACCCGAATTCCTAAAGATCTAAAGGCAAACATCACATTTTTAGGGTAACATTCTGAGGGTTATTGTGCTAGTCGTATAATTCCTATCCATGAGACGCTATTAATACTCGGTTTTCATTGGTATGTGTCGTAAAAAAATTAAATTTGGGTAAAAATAACCTCTTATGCTATGTTTCGATATATTACCCATCATTTTAAGGACAAAGCAAATGGCAAATGAAAGAATAGCTTCTAAGGCTTATTCCCCCTACACTTAAGTTGAACATTGTCCCTAATGTTCTATAGAAGTACCCGTTAAAACGAATAAAGGGAAAAGAAAACAAGGAAAAGAAACTAGTACTCCCCTGGTTTGCTCAATAATGGAGAAGAAACATGCGATAACTGGTTAAATCGTCCTCCGAGAATCATCCAATGAAACTTCCTAAGAACTTCCAAGCTTCTTCTCATCAAATATAACCTGTAATCAAAGACAAAGACAACTATACCAAGCATAAAATGTGCGATAGACAAATATACAATATGAATTTAGGGTTCGACTCGATAAAGCAGTAAAGATAGGATGAGAGAATTGTTAAACTCATTAGGTTTTGCAGGTTTATAACAAAAGAATACATATATTAAATGTTATGCAAGTTTTATTTTCAAAAATAATTAAAAACTTTAAGTTTTCTGGACCTGGGCGTTTGACGCCGTCAGGGTTTTCGTGACCCCGTCACAGGTATCGTGGTGACGGCGTCGCGTGTTAATCGTGACGCCGTCTCCACAGTCTGTGAAAATGAAATTTTTGTTTTTGATGAAAAATTTCCTGCACTTGATTCCATAAGTTAATTCCTGTACAAATGGCTGCATAAAACCTGAGATTTAACAATTCAATCATATGACTCGAAACTGACGCGAATTAATCTAGACAATTCATTTAACATGTTTGAATTTGGCTCAAAAGCCGGATAAATTCCCCTACACTTATTATTTGCAAAATACCTTTGATTGAAATTAAGACGAGGTTAAAGACAAACAAAGCATGATTACAAAATAGTTCAAACATAATAAAACAAATGGTAAAGAATTAAAACACACAAGACACTCCTAATTGCGGAAAAAGTAAATTGGGTTGCCTCCCAAGAAGCACTTTTCTTTATTAACGAGTCTTGTAGCTAGACTCGAAGTCACACGTCCTTACGTTGTTTCGTGAATGCTCACGTGCCCACGAATGAGCCATTCCTTCATACTTTCATTCAATTGGTATTCTGGACCTAGGTTTAAGCAGTTTTTGTAGATAAACTTATTCTTTTCATGAGGGTGCCTAAGTCCGTTCATCAAATCGTTTTGGCTAAGTTCTAACAGTGGTGGGACCTTACTCCAGTTAAAGTTCTTGAGCCTAGGTATTGTACGTGGCATCCTATATGTGTATGTGTCGAAGATCTTAGTGAATGAGACCAATCCCTTAGCGACGTCATATTTGAGCTTAGTGATTTTTCTAAAGGGTCTGCCCATCAAGACTTCAGCCATGTCGCTCATAATAAATTCTCCTATGTCTTCTAACACAACAAAATCCGTGATATAGGTAAAACTACCTACAAACACGTAGACATCCCTAACAATGGCAACTAGGTTCCTTCCCGTCCCCTCTAGTCCATCTACCATTATTGTATTATAGGCTTTACGCGAGATAATATTCATTGGTAGAAAAGGGTCGAGATAGGCAGTGAACTTCCTAAAGCCTATCAGACATTCAAATGCAAGGTCATCCCCGTCAAAACTATTAATTATTCTTTCTCGGCGTAGTGTTCCTGCGTTTTCATACTCACTTAACTCATTAAGAACTTCCTCATCATCTGAGTCATTATCTGAGTGAGGAAAGGGAGAGACAAGAGGTGTATCTACCGCTTTATCATCGGACTCGAGATTATTCGTATTGGTCTCATTAGGTTGATTGGCGAAGTTGTTAAGAAATTGTTCAATACTCTCTAGGCGAGAGTCAACGAAGGCCGAAATCACATGTAGCTCATGGAGCTCTTGGTTAATTCGTGCGCGCAACGCAGCTGGTAGGACAGGACGATTGTTGGTAGGTGGTGGATTCGCGTTCTCCATGATGAAGAATGGAATAGTCAATGGGAATTACGAACAAACACACAAAGAAGAGATAGACTACAAGAAAGCTAATATGCGGAAATTAAATCTTACTTGAAAGGATTCAAGCAAGTAGAACTAAGCTAAACTATGATCAAAACCTAACTATTCCCCAGGCGGCGGCGCCAAAAACTTGATGCGGTCGTCGTTAGACTTCTACACGAAGTTTTACAACTCCCTAGGCAGAGCACCTAATCGTTGTAGTAGTAGTATAGGCAAGACTCGGGGGTTGTTATCGTTCACTCGAGGAATAGGTTGGGAAGGCTTGATCACGGTCTAACAGAATTCTAAGGGTTGAGGGAAGATTATTTTTGTATTTTTATATTTTATGGAAAGCAAGTAAATCATATAATTGGAGAGGTGGTTGGTTTTAGCTATTAAACTAAATAATAATCTACGCTACTGGTGATAACAATATAATAAAAGATTGTGTTTATTTAATCATGTATTACTCCATAGATTGCTTCTCCTAGTGTTGTTGCTTTGTCACACTTGTGATGATCTGTGTAACTATTTCCTAAGTCATGAACGAATTGCATGAACCCGCTGTCTACTTAGTATTCCTTTAGAGCAACGCACAAGTAAGGTAGTATGAAGACTATTACAAGGCCCCTAAGGGAACACTAAGTGCATGTGAAATATATTAAAAGTGGATCAACCATATTAGGGGGCAAGGTAGTATGAAGACTGTTACCCGATGGTATCCTTTCTACACAATCATATTTTCCTAGACATATCAATAGCGATACAAACAAAATCTGGTTTTCTAAGACCTAACATGCACATCTATCACAAGAAGCAACACCACTAAGATCTACATTCTAGGTTTTATACAATCATAAATAAACATAATAGGAGGCTTAGCCAAGCATGTTAAAGATAAAGTAAGAACATTGATAAATCAAACAACACATAGACATATTGAATGATTAAATAAACCTTACTTGATTAAAACATGAGTTGGAGGAAGTAAAATAAGGTTTTTAGGCCCTAAATTCGTCCCTAACAGCTACTAAACGAACTAGGGTTCGTACCCTCTTTTTATTCTAAAGTTACATACTTAAAACCCTAAATTCGGGTTTATATATATAGGAAAATCGTTGTGACGGCATCGCATTTTAATCGCGACGCCGTCATGAAAGAGAATATTCTAGATAATGGGTTGGGTCGTGTGCTCTGACGCCGTCGTGGAATCTTGTGACGCTGTCTTTGTCTTTGTTGTGACGGCGTCACGTTGTATCTATGACGCCGTCTCCAGTCTCTGTAGAGAAATTCTTGAGCAATGTTGGTGTAGGTCCGTAGTCATGTCCATTTCTTCTCCAAATGAGCCCAAGTCACGTGTAATTCTTCCAAATGCCTTCCAAATGCAAAATACCTAAAAAGGAACGATTAAGTACCTATTTTGGGCATAAACACATGATTTTGGGGGTTAAACAACCCCAAAAAAGTGTATAAAATGACACCTCATCAATAATTGTTTCTCAACTACCGAAGGAATTACATGAAGGATCGATTATTCGTTGATACAAATCGACGATGTAGAGTATTGTATAAAGTGAAAGATATCGCCACTTGCCTTGTAGAGTATGTAAAGTTTTGGATGATTGGGAAGTTGACCGTTACAGGAACGCCAACTTAGGTTGTTGTTTTTAATCGATGATCAAGATGTTGTAAATAGTACATCGTCACTAATCATGGTATCGGTTCAAGATAATGTGTCTAGCAAACACTTGTACATTTAGGACTAATCTATTTGTTTCTTGATGTTTTATTTAACAACAATTTACTTCCCTCTCACCTAATGATTAGCCGATGGTTTTATCCGAACGTGGATGTGATCAAGCGTATATGTCTATTCTGTCATTACGGCCATGTATGCATGTCTTAGCTGCCTCGTTGGTTTATAAAATTTGGTGCAAGTGAAGGGTCCTACCCTTTATCATTTCTTTCATCCGATCTCGTTGTTTAAATTCGGAATGGGAATGTGATTACGAACATCACATGTCCTTATTCGTCGTTACGGACCATGTTTTATGCTTCGTACCCTGTTGGAGTGGTACTTCAGGTGAATAGATGTAGAATGATAAACAAACCATAAGACTTTTATACTAAAAAACCATATTTACCTTTTTAAAACTTGTTAATCCTTGGCTTAGTGGTGGTGATGTGTATCCTTACCAAGCTTTGATAGAATACTCATCAGACCGAGCAAATTGAGCGAATTAGTTACTTGTTACCACATAGATTAGTTGAGTGATTTGAGTGTTTTCATCCTTCCTATTTCGTGAGGTGTTTTCGGTTGTGTATTTAATTGATCAAATAAATGCTTTACGGAAATATATCCTTAGGGATACATATTTAGAAACTTCTAAAGGCTACTTGAGGACAAGTAGGATTCAAGTGGGGGGATATTTGATGACATCAAATAACGTCTATTTTATAGCATAATTTATCCCATGTTATTAACCCATTTTGTATAGTTATTGCAAAGAATTGTTACTTAATTGTTTATATTTGAGAATTGCAGTAATTATGGAGTACTTGGTGAATATTAGCAAAAGGCGCGCATTTTGGAGCTTAAATGAAGATATTTTGAAGATTACTATTCTGAAGACCAATACGTCGTATCCATCAAGGAAGATACGGCGTATCCGTGCCTGCACTCACACCATATACCACAAAGGAAACGTGTTCATTATGCCGCATATCTAGAGATGTCCAATACGCAGGATTGGAAATATATAGTATGTGAGATTCTAGAAGATATCTCAAACATAGTTCCTACTCCAGAAACCCCTCAATTACCGCCGTATCGAATCCTTAGATATTGCCGTACTCTGAACCGTATTTTAGACATATAAATAGATAAAACTTAAAATGAGTTTTAAGTGTGCTAAATCATATTCTCGATACCTAAACCATAAAAGTCAATTTTCAGAGGAGAAAAAGAGCAGAAGAGGTCTTGCAACGCATTCCAATCCATAGAAGACAACATGTAATTCCATATACTTTAGTAATCGTTAAGTTTTTGGTATCATTCGTTAACTCGGTTTGTTTACCTTGGATAAATAATTTCTTTTGTATTTATTATGATGTATGAAAGGACTAATACATCCTGGGTATTAGCCATTATTATGTAGATCTGAATGTTTGGTTTTGTTTATATTTTGATTTCTTAATTTATCATTGTATGCTTGTTGATGTTTATCAATTTATACATTTTACGTGCTTTTGTATGCGATCTATCATTCAACTGGATCTAGTGATACAGACCAAGTAATCTAGAGTCTGGGATAGCTCTCCATATAGTGATTTATATATATAGACCAATAAGATCACAAATAACGACCTACCTTTTCCTTTAGATTAGTGAGCTTGTTAGACCGGAAGGTGACCCTTGGGATTCAACCGATTACGTTTTGTTTAATTGGTAAAAGATTTGGTTAGTGGACTACTAGTGTATAAATTGCCATTAAGCAGTAAGTGGGTAAAGTCTCTATGAGGTAGGGTTTAACAAGATCACCATTGCTTTAATCCCTAAGATAGATTATAATCAGCAAATAAGGATGCTTTATGTGGATGCTTTAATTGTGACAAAATTAATGTGTCTAGGTCTTAAGATGAAGTCCCGCCCAAGTCTAAGAATGATATGCCTCTTCGAGATAAGTAATCATTGCACTGAATAAACAAACCAACTTCTAATCGGATTAATGATGGCTAATACAATTTTCTATCATAATGCTCGATCGCTCTTTTATTTTCTGTTAATTTGCTTAAGTGGGTTAAAGTGTCTTGAATTGATTGTAGTCACCAACCAAACCCGTGCCAGTCTCTCAGACTGAAATCCCCCTTTTACCTGTTAGAATTAGGATTAGAACTAACATAGGTTTAGCATAGGTTTGACTTAGATTAGAATTAACTTAGATTAGATAACCAAAATATAAATAAATTGAGAGATTTAACCTCGCTTCAAGTGTTTGACACTCTACTTACCACGTTCTTACCTCGACCGGGTTATACTACCGTTAATAGTGTTGTTTTTTGGTTAAGTCGACAAAATATAAATTTAAAACTTGAACTATCATAAATAAACACCACACAATGACACGATCAACACTCTTGAAATATTTTTTCCCTCCCATTCTCTAACTCGAAATCGCCAAACTCTTGTTCATCATTTCCAGTGGATTTCAATCGAAAGGTATAACTAGAGACTTGTTCTACGCACCCCCAAACAACCTATATCTTGATCGAATCATATTATTAAGCATTTTTAATTCAAAAAACCCTAAAAAACAATTTAGGGTTCTTCAAAATTAAAAGTGCGCAAAACATTAAATTGATTGAGGGGTTTTGCTTGGTTGTGTGTATTATTCACTCGTATAATACAGTTTTTCATTTGGTTAATGTTTGAATGTGTTTTGCTTGATTATTGTACTCGAAAATTTAGGTTTAGGAAAAATAGTGAAAATTGAAAGTGGGTTTCGTGTTGAAAAGTGTGTATATGTATTCTTGAATGTGTTTGAGCTTATAAAACTCATCCTTGTTTGTTGTTTCTTATTTGAATATGATAAATGGTTTAAATGTACTCGTTTTTGATAATTCTTGTTGATTCTGTGGCTAAATGTTGTTATAAATGAATCTAAGTGTTATTCATCTGTTTAAAATGCTATTAGTGCACTTCTCAATGCTTAAAAATCCATGTATGTGAAAAAGATGTTTGGAGGTGAGTTAACAACTGCCTTTGTGAGGCGAGTTAACAACGCCTTTAGAAGGTGAGGTAACAACTCCCTTCAGAAGGCGAGTTAACAACACTCCCTCACAAGGTGAGTTATCAACTCCCTTCACGAGGCGATTTAACATATCCCTTTAGGAGGTAAGTTAACAACACACTATAGGAGGAGAGTTAACAACACCCTTTAGGAGGCGAGTTAACAACACCCTTTAGGAGGCGAGTTAACAACATGATTAAGGAGGCGAGTTATCAATCCTATATAGGAGGCGATTTAACAATCCTCAATAGGAGGCGATTTAGCAATGGTTTTAAGGAATTTTAAGATTGAATTTTTCTGGAGGCAATTTTTAACTCATGTTAGGTAACTAATTAAAATTGGTTAATTAGGCAGTCTAATTAAGTTATGTAGGCTATATAACAAGGTTCAATAAGGATATCTGAACATGTCTTAGGTTACCTTATTCTCTACAAGTTAGTTTGAATAGGATTCCTAATAACACTAATTCAGTTGTCCTAATGCCTTTCATGTTATTCCCAATTAAGTTGCCCTTCAGATGATTAGATCTAATTCAATATTGCTAAATGCATTAATGAGCCTAATCATTTGAATGATGTCACAACATGGATCAAGCCTAAGTATTTAACAATAAAAGGGCCTTATAGTGTTTTATATATGAAATTGGTTATATATATAAACTGTATTGGTCAAATCTTATCAGAAACATGAATACCACTCAAGCTCAACAAAAAGCCCTTGATGATGATTTTGTTGCCCCTGCGGACCATCTTGAGTTCGAGAAATGCAACATGAGACTCAACACATACATCAAACCAAAAGAAGCTACATTTCAAGTGGTGCTAGATGCTCTCGCTCTTACTTCATTCTATCGTGCATTCCTAATCACTGCAGATGTTCCTACTATTTACATGCAAGAATTTTAGGCTACAACTTCTGTTCATAGGTCATCCATAAGATTCACGATAAACAAGAAGAAAGTCTCTCTCGATGTTGATATATTCAGAGACATTCTCCAGTTTTGCCTTAAATCCGGAGAAAAGTGTTTGAGACCTTCCAATGGAAAAAAGAAATTATCTCTTTCATCAGAGATCTTGGGCACACTAGAGACATCACCTATCTTACTGATGTGAGTGTTGACTACATGCATCAACCATGGAGAGCATTTGCTACCATCATCAACAAGTGCTTAAGTGGCAAAGAAACTGGAATGGATAAGATTCGTCTGTCCTATGCTCAAATCCTCCAGGGTATGTTTCATAAGAAGAATATTGATTATGTGTATCTACTATAGGAAGACTTACTGTTCCAGATTGAAAACAAAGATGCTAAGAAGACAAACAAGATGTCATATCCCAGATTCAAAAAGATCATCATTGATTACTTCATGTCAAAGGATCAGTCTATTTTAAAGAGAAACAAGATGTTTTGGCATATTGCTCGAGATGCTACCATGTTTACTTCTATAAGATGTATCTCCAGACATGAAGATACTCAGGTGTTTGGTACCATTCTCCACGAGTTAATACAAACCAGCATGTTGGAATCCAAAGCTTACTAAACATACTATGCTTTTGCTTCTAGAGAAAAAGCTCCAAAACTAAAGTATACTCAAAAGAAAGCTGATTCAGATACATCTCCTAAGAAGAAGCTTGTTCAAGCTACTAAAGGTACCAGACTCAAGTCAAAAGCTAAGGTGGTTAAACCTGACAAGAAGAAGCAACCTGCAAAGAAGACAAAAGCTAAAGGTTCAACTGTATTATCTGAGGTTACATTAACTGAAGCTGAACAAATTAAGCTGGCTACCAAGAGAAGCAAGAAAGACTTTCACGTATCACATGCAAGTGGCTCAGGTGATGGAGTTGACACTCAGTCAAAGGTTCCTGATGAGCAACAACAAAAAACTTCTGGTACAGATGAAGGAACTGATACTATGCCAGGGGTTCCCGATGTTCCTTATATCGGAATTGAAAGTGATAAAGAGTCTTGGGGGGTAGTTGAAGCATGATGATGATGAGGACGATGGTATAACGTGATGATCATGTTAATTGACGTAATGATGAAAGGACATATTCTGACAGAGATGAAATACCTGGTCTAATTTGACTAATGTAGGATCAATGAAATTGAAAGAAGAAGATGATAGATGTTCGTCTTCTTCAAAATATGAAAACTCATGTGATGAAGATAACATGGTATGATGACAGATGATGATGAGGTTATAAAGGACATATATGTCGATTGAATGTGAATTTAGGAAATTGATGACTCTAAGATGACAGATGATGATCAGGAGCCTTCTGAACAACAAAATATTCTAAAGAATTGGGTTTAATCCATGTAGAGGAAAGAGCTAATGTGATTATTACTCCTAGTAATTGTTGCACGGGAAGGCCGATGGAAAAAATGTACAAAAGCTCTTCTGTCTCCTTGTCTTTACAAAGCAAGCTAACTAAATCTTGACAATCCATCTCAAACTGACAATGTGATTGCTTCATTGATGGAACCTCAACTCATCTTACAACTGCAATTCATTAAAATCACTTCCGGCTTCGCTATATCTACTCCTCTAACACCTCCCGTTCTTCAATCCTATATAAACACAAAAAAAACACCATCTTTTTCCAACAACAACTTCAACATATTCCAACAGTGACTTTGCATAATAATTCTAAGTTTGCATCAGTTTTCATGTTTGATTAAAGGGTATCCACATTAGGAAAAAAATTTTCAAAACAAAAAAATGTCTGAGTTCAGGCAAACAAATCAATTTGCTGAAGTTGTCTCTTCAATTTCGGGCATTGTTGATAGTATCTTGCTTCCAAGATGAAAGAAGCAGTGGATGTGGCTGTTCAACTGCAAACAAACAAGCTCATAGAAGAAGCTCAAGCTGAGAATCAAGAATTTCTTAGTCAAGTAGACTCGACCATGAAGGTAATAATCAAGGATCAAGTTAAAGCTTAAGTCTCCAAGATCATGCCAAAGATTGAGAACTACGTTACTGAATCTCTGGGAGCTAAAGTGATGGTTAGATCAACTAATCAACCTCAGACGTCTTACGTAGTAGCAGCTTTACTATTAGAATTCCAACGGAAGAAGATTCTCATTGACAAATGGAGGCTAATAAATCGATAGACAGATTAGACATTCAAAAGAATCTCTACATTACATTGGTCGAATCGTACAACAATGACAATGACATCATGTCCTTATATGGTGATGCTGTCATACTAAAAAGAGGACGACATGATCAAGACAAGGATGAAGACCCCTCTGCTGGATCAGACCGAGGGACGAAAAGAAGGAAATCTGGTAAAGATGTCGAGTCCTCTATAGATTCAAGGTCTAAGGAAAAGAAGTCTTCAAGCAACTCCAAACACGCTTCCTAATCTCAACATAAGTCTTCTGGCAAGTCTTGCCTATGACAGAGGTGCCAAGTCATATGTTGAAGATTAAGCATGCCACAAGAATTAAGAGTTCGCACGGAGATAATGATAGAACAACCCGCTGACAAGGAGGTTACCAAAGCTGACTGGTTCAAGAAACTCAAGCGACCTCCAACTCCTGATCCTGATTGGAGTAAGAGACGACAAATTGAACTTTCGACACTCTCAGGACATGGATTAGTAAGAAACTCGTACTGAAGAAACTCATTCTTATTTGATGAGTTCAATGATATACTTCGTTTGTTTTCTCTTAATTTGTCATGCAATCGACTTAAAATTCCAATCGACATAAGAAATATTTTTAGGACCGGCATTCAACTGCTCAAAGGGCACTTGCAAGAGTATTTACAGAATTAGAGTATACCATCTTCGAGAATGTTTCACCACAAGCAATAACTGAACGACTTGACTTGGATAACCCCGAAAACAAACGTTTTGTTCGATATCAGAACGCCTTCTTCCGTTAATTCAAGATCATCGAGGACGTCAAATTATCCCTAAGGATTACTTTATTAATAAAGATCTTGAATATCTGAAGGGTGGAGACTCAAGCAGATGATACTCAACTTCTGTGACAAAGACGAAGGCTGCTACTTATGAGCTTAAATGGATTGAAGACTTGGTTCAAGAATTGTAGATTCTCGTGTAGGTGAAATATGATCAACATGCTTACCTAGGCACTTCACACTAAGGTTTTAAACGCCAAAGATTCTACGGGTATGCTAGCAACTTGACTTTGTCTAAAGATGTTTACTCCAGAAGAAGAATTATTGCAGTAACCAGACTTAAAATTATGAAGATGTATGACTACGGTCACCTGGAAGAGATTGAAGTTCGTCGAGATGATTAGAAGCTATATACATTTAAAGAAGGTGATTTCAAAAGACTTCGCCTAACAAGAATTGAGCATGTTACTTCTACTTGTTCCTACAAGTTGATACAATATCTCATAATCAACGAACGATATAATTTGAATGTGGCATTACATATGTTCACCAGATGTATTGTCATTCAAAGGCGGGTGGAAGATCTTCAATTAGGTGTCGAAAGTTACCAAAAGAAGCTCAACCTCACTAAACCCGACACATACAGATCGAATATCAGGAACAAAACCGCATATACTTCACACTCAGACCCTCATGGAATAATATATGTGGATCAGTTTAAGAGGAAGAGATTGATGGGCACTGATGAACTTTACAAGTTTAGTGATTGGCATGCCCTATGATGTTTGACTGCTCTTCACGGAAATTGCTGGGGAATATAAGAATGGTATATCTTCAATGAGGAAAATAGAGTTAACCTATGACATAGAAAGGGCTAGGTTATGGTTCAGGATATGACAAGCATCTCTTATCAAGAGGGGTTGATGCAGAAAAAATCTGGGGTGAAGTTTTATTGTTGGAAGGATATACGCGGAAAGGTTCTTTACGGATATTGGACAAGTACAATATGACTTTGTCATATTTTGTCTCAACCCATTTCAGGTCAATTTCTTGTAAATTACAATCTTATGAATATGTATATAAATAGCGTAGACTTAAAAAGTAGGCATATATAATGTTTGAGTATGAATTTTAAGGAATTTCTTAGTAAATTCAAAAAATTTCAAATTATCATAATCAGACACCATATAATACCCTCATAATTTGAGGGGGAGCATTAAAAATGGTCCTATTACGGCTTGTTAATAATTGGACATTCTTTCCCCGACAACAATTATATTTGAATAAATTGATATCCAAAATATTAAGAGATTTAATATTTTTGATAAGGGGAGAAAATGTGATTAAAATATATGGCTAATAATGTGATCTTTAAGATCTCATGTGTACGCTTTCTATATCATTTGCTAAACTTTACGAACTTAAATCAGTTGCAACATATGAAGGGGGAGCAAATAGTTACATGATTGGTTGTAATGAGGAAGTACCAAAGACCGACCATTTATATTACTGCATTAGAGTTATAAGGCGGTTAAGTTTAGGTATTCATAACCATGATCCAGCCAGAACCAGAGGGATCTACCCAGGGATATTCCACTAGATAGTGTAGTAGTCCTTAGGTATGAAAAAAAGAGTAAAAGTGAGAATAAGAGAAGTGTGCCGACTGAGATAGAGCTAGTACAGGAACAAACCCAACAAGGTACTAGTTATGAAGTCTCGGTAAGCGCTAAAGGGGTTGAAGAATTAAAAAGAAAAGTTAAGATAAAGGGTGAAAAGAAAAAAGCCCTCCTTACACTTAGGCAGAAACCGGGTCAATACATCTGCTGTCAAGAATCACAAAGATGATTGCTGACATTGAAGACTGACATCATGGACCCAGTGATGCAATGCACAACCCTCCCTAGCCACTCAGAATCTCTCAAAAGATTTCTATTTCATTTCTCACGGAGATTACACGTATTTCTATCAACTTTCTCACTCCGAGTTAGCTGATATTAAAAAGGTGGCAGTCTACTCAAGCCTTCGATCACTAAAACCAAAGTGCACTATTGAGTCTAGAGCTAAAAGAGATCATCCATAAATCTCATTAGGACACATATTAAAATTATGCTTGCTATTTCGCACAATGTGAATAACGAGAAATATAAGAGTCCTACGCATTATCCTTGTGATTTTGCCAGAACATCCGAGTGATACTTAAGTATTCACAGTGAAGATGTAAATCCTGCTTGAGCCAACATCAAACAAGCTCTTGGTAGGTGACTTGCAAGATTCTATACGAATCAAGCTTGTGACAACTGGAAAGAAACGATGGTGCGATTCTTTATGAATCAAACTTGTTCCAGGAAATGAATTGGCGATTGATGAATTTTGAAATGCTTAAAACTCTCGATGTGTCACAAAAACAGTTTAGCAAGTGCCACATCGATTGATTTCAAATCAATTTTTATTTCAATCGGTAAGATAGCTAATACATGGTTCACTATATTCGTGTAGTCTGCTTTGAGACGTTCTGGTGATGAGAACGGCTAGTACAACTGCGAAACACTATCAAGAAGATTTTTCAGAATTCTATCTGATCACAGACAGTATTTATACAGATCAACGAGGAACCGTAGCTATTGCAACCGTATTCGACAAAGTGACAAAGACACTTTTGTCCATATCTGTTAATTATCACTAACCTAAACCTATAGGTATTCCCGATTGCATGCAGCAGCTAAGACGTGAGATGAGTGATGTGCTTGACGTGTAGGGTCAATTATTAGATTATCAAGTTTTACATTTATATTTAAGCCGAACAAACCTAAAAACAAACACTTAATTGAGCAGTGTAACCGGTCAGATGGAGTTCACGGATAAGTAGGGTGTCAAACACTAACGAGTGGAAAATTTTAATACTATATTACTATCAGTATTTTGAATTAGTCTCAATTTACTGGTTAAACCCCTATGTTATGTATGTTGTCTAATGAAATGGGGATTCAGACTGAGGATGGCCCAGGTTTGGTGATGAAACTACCAATTTCAATTACACAATAAAACACATGATGAAGATTAGGAGATAGAAAAGCAGCGTACAAGCCAAATGATAGAAAACTGTATTAGAATATTAAATACAGGTTCAATGTGGTTTGTTTGTTTAGTGCCATGATTTACTTATCTCGAAGCTGCATATTACATTCTTAAAGTACTTTGGCGGGACCATCACTAAGACATGACATAATTAACGTGTCAGAATTATGCATCTGCATTAAAGCACTCATTTGTTTAATTATAAATCTATCTTAGAGAATTTAAAGCAGTGGTGAATCCTGTTTTTAAAACCTCTAGCCCAACGGGACTTTACCCACTTATTGTTTGACGGTGTTTTATATACTGGTAGTCCACTATTCCAATCTTTATCAGTTAATTAAGAGCATGATTGCTGAAACATAAACGGGTCACCTACCGGTCCAACTAAACTCATAATCAAAAGATAAAGAAAAAAGGTTATTTGTGATCCTATTGGTCCAGTAATATAAGGCACGATATGGAGAGCTATCTCAGTATCTAGATTACTTGGTCCGTAACACTAGACCCAGTTGAATGATAGGTCGCATATTCAAACACATAAACAAGTATGAGGTGATAAACATAATTAAACAATCAACGATAAATTAAGAAATCGATTTTTAAAACAAACCAAACATTGAACTTTCATTAAGATGGCTAATACCCGAGGGTATTAGCCCACAACCATTGTAATTATACAAGCGTAATCAAACAAATGAAATCGAACGATTTCAGAGAGTAAGGAATTACACCGATGTCTTCTATTGGAGTGTGATCAATGCTTGACCTTTATGGCTAATCTTCTCTTCTAAAATTCGTTCTATGATGAGTATGGTAGACAAGTTTTTGATATTGCACACTGAAAACTCATTTTTGAGTCTTCTATTTATAGTTGCTGAAAAATACTCGATACGCCGTATCCAGATAGGTCGATACGGCGTATTGGGCTGGATTCCTTGGAGTGCGCGCTACGTTCGTAATAAATCTTTGATATCATTCCCAATTTACTTGATTTACTGTATCTTCGAATAGTTATCTTCATGGATACGACGTATGTAGATAGCATGGATACATTGTATTGAGAATTAGTCAAACGCCTTTTCTTGTGAAGTCTTGGCGCTGATACGCCGTATCTCTTTAATTGGATACGGTGTATTGGTGAATTTTCAGAAATCTTCAAAATGTCTTCATTTTAGCTCTAATTTATGCGCTTTTTAGCTTATCTTCACAAAACACTCCTGAATTACTGCATTTATCAACTTTAAAGCGATTAAGTATCAAATAATGCAATAATTATATAAAAGTAGGCAAAATATATGGGATAAATGATATAATAAAGTGACGTTATTTGATGTCATCAAATATCCCCCCACTTGAATCTTACTTGTCCTCAAGTAGACTTTAGAAAAAAGTTTAGTTTATGAAAATGTATCCACGAACGAAGTTTAAGGAATTTTAGTTTAAGCATGTTTTGTCCTAAATCTCCGGTACATAACCAAGCTCTATGAATTCTGGAAGTGAAAAACACTCAGACACTAAACTATTCTAGGTGCAACATTTAAGTAGCACGCTCAATTGCTTGGTCGTGATTAGTTTCATATCATAAGCTTGACAAGGATACACATCTCCACCGCTAAAGCTAAGGAAGAACAAGTCAAAATCTAAATTAGGTTAAGAAGGCTTACCGTTGATCATTCAACAGTCTTTCACCATAAGCACCACACCAACATGGCAGTTGTCTCGTATATACACGACCGTAACCACGGAATAGACATATACAATCATAACACATCCCTGTTCGTGTTTAACCAGCAGTTAGGATAAAGAATGATATAGGGCCCTTCTAACTTTCACCAAAAGTCGTCATCCAACAAGGCAGCTGAGACATGAATACATGGCCGTAACGACGGAATAGACATGCATGCTCGAACAAGTCCTTGTTCGAGTAGACACTAAGGTTAGTTGCTAGGAAAGGGAAGTAAATGGTTGTTAAAAAAATTCACAAAACAAATAGATTAAGCCAACAAATAAGGTGTGGTTGCTAGTAACTTTCCTCCGACCGTTCCATGACAAAGACTTGGATATATAGATAGACGCCTCGATCACAGATATGACAAAGACAACCAAAGTTGACATTCCCATAATGGTCAACTTCCCTTACATCCCGCTCTTTAAATACTTTTACACAAGTGGTGATATCAACCACTTTTTACAAAACTTAACATCGTTGATTTTTGTAACGTATCAACGAATAATCGATCATTCTAAGTGATTCCTCCGGTATAAACTTCTTTTTGAAACAAAACTATTTTTCTTCCTATTTCTTTTTTTTTTTTTCTTTTTTCATAATACATAATAAACCTCGGTTTGATTCCATCGTCTTCACTTTCATAATTTATCCAGATAATCTTTATCTTGTAGTACTTCTTCATCGGACATAATTCTTAATAGCAAAAAGTAGCGAAACTTACGAGCTACATATTTACCATTGCATTGTGCAATTTCCCGACCATTACAAAGATAGAAAATTTCACTTTGACATAGGAAAATTGAACTCGGTCTTACACGAATAGCATACTAGCAAACAAAGACGTCCATTGGCTGCTCTCGCGCTACACGGTAGGGTAAGGTACAAAGTGTAACATTTTTTTTTATTTATTTTCTTTTTCTCTATGTTCTTTGTTTCTTTTTTTTCCTTTTTTCATATTTTTTCTTCAAAATTTTACTTTTTCACTAATTTTATGTTAATTTTTTACTGACTCATTTGTCAATGTTGTTTCATTATATGATTCGTTTTTAGGTTTGAATCTTGTTACAGTAGTTTACTTTTAATTAAGTTATCATTATAGTAGAAATCGCGTCCCTATGACTAAAGCTACTTATCTCTTTACCGGTAAAACCCCTAAGGTCCACTCAAACACAACTAAATCTCTTCGTCCATGCATGGCAACGCTATATTATTTTTTCGAAATAAAGGCTCTCTAATCTACTTTTTATTACTTATTTTATTTTATTGTTGGTAATGTGATTACGTTTCGCAATAACCCATATATCGTCCCCCACACCCCCCCCACCCCTGTTTAGGCATAAACCGGAAACCACCAAATCTTTTCTACACTTCAACAAATACCCTACCCCCCCACATTTATATACCCAATACATAAAATCCTACTCAAATTCTATCATTTATATCTATATTGGCCGGAATATGGAGCAAATGATACTAATAAAAATGTGCTAAAATTCTTTGCAACTTGGTCACTTTGTACATCCTACTTCATTTTTCCTGCCCATTATCTTGTTCCCTCTTTGACCAAAAGACCTGACCAAGACCCCTTAAAACCCCCCCTACTTATGCCTCTTGACCACTATTCGCCTATTTTTTTTTACCAAGATTCCACTTAATATTATTAGTATGCATTGCATGTAAACAATTAAATAACAAAATACTTAACTAGAAATCACAAAAAACCTTCCTTTTTGCTCCTCTATAGCCCACGGCTACAAACACCCATCCAAGATAATCCATATCAAATTTTCTATCACCTATACACACCTACACACATCATATCTAAGATATTCTAAGATGGTTCCAAGCATTGGTTAACCATTTTCAAGGATTAAGCAAGAAAAGAGAAGTTAGGATTTTCATTTAGAAACTAGGGTTTTCTTGGTTATAATCTTGGGTTTAAAGTCTAAACAAGGGTTTAGCACTTAATTGTCATCATCCTACATCATCTCATTAAGGTTATCCCTTAACTTTTCATTTATATGATTATTGCATCTCCTGCCCGCGATGTTTTTTTAGTGAAATTGCCACCATATAGGTTACTTTTAAACTGTAAAACATATTTCTACTTGTCCGCATATGATTTTTAACACTTTTTTCATATGAACTTGTGATCTGGAATATATTTATGCTATGACATAACGTATATTACGCACGAACGCTTATAAAGATCTGTGGTAATTATTTAGTTACAAAAGTATAGAAAGAAGTTATAAAAAACAAAGGTTATACGAGTGTACCTTATTTATTTCCAATGGGATACTGTTTTGAGGTCGACTTTTGACAACAGCCATATTATGTATTAGGAAGATATTACACACCACGCATGAAGTTTCCAACATATACTATAGAATTGAAAAAAGCCCTTATAATGAAAACATATACAGTTTAAAAAATACGATTCGTTGGTTTAAAGTCACCAGGTGTTATAAAATTTTTTTATAAAATTACTATTCATGACAGAAACTTTATATTTTAAACTTTTCAATTTTTATAAATCAATAAAACTCCTTCAATTACGAGAACATGCTCGAAAGATTCGCTAAAAAGAACTATAACGATAAAATATCGACGTTTAGGGTTTTACGATAAACAGGACAACGCCAATCAACCCAATATACCCATTTTAGGGTCTGTCCGTGAACAGTAAAAAGGTAATGTTCACTAGAAGGTCAAAAGTTCACTCACTAAAATGGTAAATTTATGATAACTCGTCTTAGAATACTGAAAGCGTGGAATAAGAAGTTAAAAAGCGGGCTTAAAAACGCGAAAGTTATGCTAGTTTTACTAAAACGGTAATTATAAACGTTTTTACTTATTAAACACAATTTTACCAAAACAATTAGATGGTGATTAAGCTATATAGACCTATATGTGGTATTAATTAAAGTACTATATTTACATAGGGGATTTCATTATTGACGGCCTTTAGGGGTGGCGTATCGAGAGTTGTTGGATTAACGATTTAAGTGTCTAGTCTAATACGTTCACTACATGACCTCTTAATTATGATAGCCCGAACGATAGTATGATGAGCTATACGACCTATAAATTAATCAAGTGTTTAGTACTTATACGACCTATATTGGATTAGGTTGCATTCGACGATTTGCGTGACGCATTTTCTATTGTGAATACTTGTTGATTACCATTCACTCGAGGTGAGTTCATAGTCTCGCATTTCAATCTTTTCAATGTTTTATAAACCCGCGAGGGGAATACATGCTCGTTTACAAACTTGTATATTTTACTACAGTATAATTACCTTTCAATACTTTGTGAGTTCATAGCCCCCTTTTTTTTCTACAATTGTTTTACAAAATCTACGGGGTGAATTACATGATTGTTTTACCTACGGACACAAGTGTTTTCTAAATTGTATGCTATCCAGATTACTGCCTGAATATTATTGCCTAAGTAGTCACTATATTGCCACTTAAGTCCCTACTAATCATGAACCGTTAATTACCACTATTGTAAGCGCGAGTGTTGTGGATAGATCTATCGGGACTGACAATCCCCACCTTTCCTTGGGTCACTAGTTTGATCAAGGTGCATTTAACATTTGGAGAAAATTCGTAGGATGTTTGGCAACATCTGTATTGAGAAAATTCGTAGGATGTTTTTGTAACATCTGTATCCGTGTTAGGGCACAAACCTCGAGTACTGGTTTGATTACAGTTTATTACGTTAAGTTTCGGGGTCATGAGCTTAGTGCAATAATATATACTTAGACTTGGTGAATTTGTTTCCCTTGTCTACCTTACTTGTTTTGGACTTTGGAATAAAACCCATACTTAGTTCAACAATTTACTCTCCGATCTTGTGGGTCACTACTGATTTACTAGATTTATTAAATCACTACTTGGATTTTGGAAATAACACTTTTAAATGTTGTAACGCTACTTTTCTTCTGAAATATTTCTTAAATTATTTCAATACTGCTTTTTACTTAAACCTATGAATTCACCAACATTATTGTTGACGTTTTAGCATGTATTTTCAGGTTACTATTTTGCTAGTGGAGCATTGGGAGCATTCGAGTCGCGCGGATATATATTTTTGAAGGCTTAATAACTTGAGTACTATTTGAAAAACGTTTTGACAATGTTTTCTAATACATTATAAATGGAACCTGTGTAACTCTGACATTTTTACTAAATTGAATGTGACATTTTATAAAACGTCTCTTTTGAGGTCGTTTTCTGTGACTTGTGCGTTTGTGCTTTGAAGTCGCACCCCAATGTTACCATTCCGCTGCGGTCCGATTTTGGGGGGTGTGACAGATTGCTTTGTTTTTATATATATATTATTTTTTGTATCAGTGCTGAAATGTTCATAGAGTAATAGGTCGTTTTCAAAACCTAGACTATGACCATGTTTTTCAAAATATAAAGTCTTTCCTTGTTTTATCCGTTATCCGCGCGCGCTTGCTTCCAGGTAAATTATATGCTCTCTTTTGCATCCCTACTGATTTCTCATTTACTCCATTAAGCGTCAATACTGGTATTATATAAGGATACCTATACATATGGGCTAATTTCTTCTTGATCTCTTACGATTAACTTCGATCATTTACGTGACTTTATTTTATTCCCTTTTGATGATATCAAAATTCGGCATAGTTTGTAAATTCCACTAGTTACTTTACCCTTCGACTCCGAGTTGGAACACTCTTGTTATGCTTTTGAATCGCATATGTTGTTTCGTAATCCATCATTTTGAAGCCTTCCAGTTGATAAGAGTACGACAATTAACTTGTCACCTCATACGTGTCACCTTGGAGCACCTACCCTTAGAACACGACTCTTTATGTTCGTTTTGTTGATTGAATAATTCTTTACGTTCATTTTCTTTGACTGCTTCTGCGTTCGTTCGGATATTCTTTATACTTGTTATGACTTATCGCTTTACAAACAATCTCGATGTCAACCCATAAATCATTTTGTTGTCACCCTATGAGCTACTTCACGTTCACTTTATTGACTATTTCATTACGTTATAAAACTATTTGATACCATTTCGTACACCACACTATTTTGACGAAAATGAGCATTTCATCGTTGGCCCTCAAATATACATAGCCTAATCACCTATGTATATTTGGTGCATAGACTGATTACCTATGCATTCAGGAAGAACCATGCCATGCTGAGAGTAGTCACCTTAGAATCTACACCTCTTCATCAACACAAATCCGGAAAAAATTCCCGCATCTCTTCTCTGAACCCGTACTTTCCTCAAGTACCGCAACTTGAGCCTTGAGGACAAGGCTCTTCTAACCGGAGGAGACTGTAACATTTCCGTATTCTCAGGTCTTTTACGACGTCATCTATTTTACTAATTATTTATTTTTCTTTCTCGTACGCGGTTACTTTTATTTTTAATAGTTAAATCGCGTAAGCTAAAAATCAACAACCAACGTAAACGGACACCAAACAAATTAAAGTTTATGTCAAGCCATCATTATATTAATTTTTTCAAAAGTAATAATTAACTTTTATATTTTATTTT
>BQNB010004886.1:64875-82197 GCA_026074375.1 Tanacetum coccineum
CATTCATGATGGTGAAAGGTTTTCATGAGAACAACATTTCTCTTCAGTTTCAGATGGAAGAATGTCATAAGCTTCTCACAAATCAGATTGATTTGGTTAATCCTGAGGGTCATCGGATTGTTCCTGATATTAGCAATCCGTTGCCCTTAGGAGGACCTCCAGGTCAGGTGACTATTCAACCACAATTCTTTTTCAACAAAGATCTGGAGTATCTTCTGACAGGAGACAAAGAACGAAACAGAGCTTTATCAATATCCAAGCTTAAAGCCGCTCTTTATCAAGACTTTGGACTTGAAGAATTAGTTCCGTCATTATGGATTGAAAGTGAGCGAGAATATGACATCAGTGCAGCTTATGGTATCACACACTGGTGGTTTAGTAGAAAGCAATTCTACATCAACAAACACAGTGAGCCCTCAGATCCCATATGCGAATTCTCAGTGTTATCAGTATCAAGACTTATGAAAGATACGGATACAACTACTTGAGAGAGATAGTTCTACGCCGAGCTGACTACAACGAGTACAAGATCTCAGAAAAGGATTTCAAAAGTCTTCATCCCAATGACTTTGAAGACTTGAACATCCTTCATATTCAAGGCAAGCTCGACCACCTACCAAAGCAGGACAAGGTTAATTTGCACAACGCGGTCAGTTTATGGACCAGAAACATTGTCATAAGGAAACGTGTCGAAGACTTGCAGCTGGGCATTGAGAGCTATCAAACTAATGCATCTGATTTTCCTTTCAAAGAAGATTACACTATTGTCTTTAAACCAAGAGCAGTAATCTATAGAGACAGGGATGATAATAGGAAGATGATGAGAATAGATGAGGTGCACAAGTTTAGCGATGGAACGTTAACAAGAATCAAAGAAAAGTCGAGACAAGCTAGATTTCATGGTGAAAGATTTCAGGCTGTTCAAATTTAATAAGGGCATGGAGAATAGGAAATGGACTGAAGACGACAAAAGAAGGAGTGAAGACTTTATCGAGGTGATTGAGAGAAGACTAAAGATCAGGAGAATCTTTTGAAGTCTGGAAAGCTTTGTCGGTGGACGACTAAGAGATATTGACTACAGACTGATCAACAGAACAGAGTGACATCGTCACTCTGACACTAAGGTCAATATTATCTTATTGTGAATAAATTATCTTGTACAGTATAAGTAAAAAGTAGTATATCTTTTGATGATTTTCTGTAGGAATAATCTATGACCCTCAACGATTGAGGGGGAGCATTAATATGTTTTATACATGACTTGTGAATAATTGGCACATTTTTCTCCAAATTTTTTTAACATATTTAAATCAATTGATATCCAAAATGTCAAAGGGTTTAAAATTTTTGATAAGGTGAGAAAATGTGATTAAAATATGTGAATAATAAAAATGTAATTATTAAGACTCGTGTGTATACTCCGCCCAAACGTGCTAAACAATTTCGAATACCGATGCACATTTTGAGGGGGAGAGTTTCTGAAAAGTAAAAACAATCGAGATACAAAACGCTTTGATATTTATATCATAAGTACCTTAATTGAATTTTTCAATTGGTTTTATGAAGAGGAGAACTATACCAAAAGACTGACCATGCATTTTACATTATCGGAGATATAAGGTTGATAAGGTTAGGTACACGTTCCAATGATCCAGCCAGAACCAGAGGGATCTGCCCAGGGACAATCCACTAGTTAGTGTAGAAGTCCTTAGGTATGACATAAAAAAGGAGAAAAAAAGTGAGATAGGAATTGTGCCTGGACTGAGATGGAGCTAGTACTGGAATAAACCCAACAAGGTTCTAGTCATGAAGACTCGGTAAGCACTAAAGGGGTTAAAGAATTAAAAAGAATAGTAAGGATAAAGGGTGTAAAGAAAAAAGCCCTCCATACTCTTAGGCAGAAACCGGGTCAATACATATGCTGCCAGAATCACTAAGATGATTGCTGACATTGAAGACCGACATCATGGACCCAGTGATGCAATGCACAACCCTCCCTAGCCACTCAGAATCTCTCAAAAGATTTCTGTTTCATTTCTCACGGAGACTAAACACGTAATCTATTGACTTTCTCACTCCGAGTTAGTTGATATTGAAAAGGTGGCAGCCAGCTCCAGCCTCCGATCACTAAAACCAAAACGCACTTTCAAGTCTAGAGCCAAGAGATCATCAATTAATCTTGTTAGGACACAATTGACAATTCTCTGTCTTTCTACACACTGTGGAAAACAAGGGTCCTATCTAAGATTCTACGCATTATCTTGTGATATTTGCCAGAACATCGAGTGAAACGAAGGTTTTTCATAATGAAGATGGAAATCCTGCTAGAGCCAACATCAAACAAGCTCTTGGTAGGTGACTTGTACGATTCTACTAGAATCAAACTTGTGTCAACTGGAAAGAAATGATGGTGCGATTATAAGTGAATCAAACTTGTTCCAGTATAAGAATTAAGGGTTATTGATCATTGACAAACTATCAAACTCCGAGTGTTACAAAATATTTTATCAAGAATACACACTTAGACTGATTTTTCAATCAATTTTTCTTTATTGTAAAACTGTTTTGATTAAAGGATAATTTAAAGTATGGAGAGGGAGATGGAAATTCCAGTTCAAAGATATCAAGTGAATTAAACCAACAACAATGCTCAGACATGACCTACACTTGTTATGAAGTTTGAAGACTCATTAAAGGTGGTTCAAAGCTTCCGCAGACTCTATATTGTGTATTTCTTCACAACTTGTGCTCAAGATGCGAAACCATTACAAGATGATGTAAGATTATGTTTGGGTGATGATCTCAAGAAAGCTCAAGATCACAATCAAAGACAATTCAAAGATGAATCAAAAGATCACTACCCCAAATGTACAAGATATCAAATGTCTACGAGCTAAAGACTCAAGTGATTAAGTTTAGTATTTTCAGGGGTGACCTCCCTTAGGGGGAGATTGTTAGATATTAGAAAAAGACTCGGTCACCCTGTGTATTTTACTGTTTATTATAGCTCTTAGTTTAATAGTTAATCGTATTATTTTTGGTTTTGAACCGGGTACTAAAACCCTATTCTTTGTAAGAACTATAAAAGCCTCTTCCAACTTTGGAAGAGGTAAGCTAGTAATTATTCATTTTACACTTTAACACATACACTCTCTCACTAGAAAATATATCTCTATGTGTTTCTCTCTCTAGAAACTAGCCAAATCCAAGAATCATCATCCAGGCTGTGAAATATGATATCCTACAATAGGCTTACCAATCTCTCAGGCGATGATGTTTCTGACTTTGCTATAGCACTGCAAATGATCACCAGAAGCATGGTTATTCAAAAGAGAGTCGAAGATCTTCAACTAAGTGTCAAAAGTTACCAGAAGAAGATGAGAGTCACCAAGCTAGAATCTATAAGACCCGGCATCAGGAAAAAGGTTCCATACACTCCATATCAAGACCCTTAAGGATTTATTTATGTTGACAACCAAGGGAGAAACAAGTTGATGCACTCAGATGAACTCTACAAGTTCAGTGATGGCACATTAACACGGCTTGGAACTTCGCTTGATGACATCACTAAGAATATCCGAATGAAGTACTTGCCACAAAGAAGATGGAGTTCATTAGAAAAGAAAAGAGCTCATATCATAATCAAGGCTATTGACAAGCATCTAAAGGAAAGAAGGATGATAAGGAGCTTTGAAAAGTTTGTTGGTGGGAGACACTACAGAACTGACCTTCGGTTACTTCAAAGAACAATATGACTTCATCATATTGTGTTCATCACTATAAGGTCATATCGTATTTTATAAACTTATGAATATGTATATATGTAGTGTAGACTTAATGGTGATAATAAGGAGTGCTCGAGTATAGAGTTTTTCAAGAATTTTTTGTAAATTCAAAAAAATTCAAAATTATTGTTCTCAGCACTGTCTTGTAGACCTTTAAACATTAAAGGGGAGCATTAAAATGTTCCAATAATCTGCTTGTTAATAATTAGACATTTTTCCCCCGAAAACATTAATATTTGAATCAATTAATATCCAAAATATCAAGGGATTTGACATTTTTGATAAGGGGAGAAAATGTGATTAAAATATATGACTAATAATGTAAATTTAACGCCTCAATTGCAAGCTTCTCCCTTCATGTGCTAAACGTTTTCGAATATCAATGCACATGTTGAGAGGGAGCAGTACAAATCGTTTTAAGGCTGTGAATTATACCAAAAGACTGACCATGTATTTAACTATTTGTAGTTATAAGGTGGTTAGGTATAGGTATATGTTCCCACGATCCAACCAGAACTGAAGGGATCTACCTAGTGACATTCTACTAGTTAGTGTAGAAGTCCATAGGTATGATATAAAAAAGGAGTAAAAGTGAGAATAAGGGAAAAGTGCCGACTGAGATGGAGCTAGTACCGAAACAAACCCAACAAGGTACTAGTCATGAAGTCTCGATAAGCACTGAAGGGGTTGAAGAATTAAAAAGAGAAGTTAAGATAAAGGGTAAAAAGAAAGAATCCTTCCTTACACCTAGACAAAAATTGGGTTAATACAACTGCTGTCAGAATCACAATGATGATTGCTAAAATTGAAGACTGACATCATGGACCCAATGATGCAATGCACAACCCTCCCTAGCTACTCAGAATCTCTTAAAAGATTTCTGTTTCATTTCTCACAGAGATTACATACATTTCTATCGACTTTCTCATTCTGAGTTAGTTGGTATTGAAAAGGTGGCAGTCTGCTCCAGCCTCCGATTACTAAAGCCAAATGTGCACTATTGAGTCTAGAACCAAAAGAGATCATCCATAAATCTCATTAAGACACTTATCCAAAATATGCTTGCTAATTCACACAATGTGAAAACAATAAATATATATCAAGAGTCCTACGCATTATCCTTGTGATTTTGCCAAAACATCCGAGTGATACTTAAGTATTCACAGTGAAGATGGAAATTCTGCTTGAGCCAATATCAAACAAGCTCTTGGTAGGTGACTTATGAGATCCTACAAGGATCGAACGTGTGACAATGGATATTGATTCGGTCCAGCTTATGAATTGACGAATGAATTTTGAAAAGATTAAAACTGTAGTGTGTTATAAAAATCATTTGCATCCTAACACACTGACTAATTTTCTAAATCAATTTTCAATCTTATGTCCATGGGAAGCCTCACAAGGGTATCTAGACATTGGAAAGCTGAACACGAATTGACGGCTTAATCAGGAAGATAGTAACTTATCGGTTCACTCTTATCGTGTTGTTTACTTTAAGATGCTTCGGAAATGAGAACGGCTAGTGCAGCTACGAAACCCTGTCAAGGAGATTCTTCATAATTCTACCTGATCACAAGCAATATTTATACTGAGTAACAGGAATCGTGGTTGTTACAACCATATTCGACAAAGTGACAAAGCCATTTTCGTCCATATATGTTGTTTATCACTAACCCATTTATGCAGATTTCGTGACGGTGGTAGCAGTTTCCCAATGACGAATCAAAGCCAATACCACATGCTCATACTCGACCGACATATGTATAGACATTATGAAAGCTCAAGTACATGTTTTAAGACTTTCGCTACTCTGATACCGAATGTCTTTCTCGAAGTAACGAAGTGTTATAGTTAAAGATTTTCAAGAAATATGTCTTATTCAAGCTTTCAAGACCAAGATACAACAACAGTATGAGCATGTCGGTCCAAAACTCACAAGTGCACAAGACGGCGACAAAATCACAAGATGATGATAAGAGATTATGCTTGGCTGATGATCTCAAAGAAGTTCAAGTTCACATACAAGTCAAGCCTATCAGAACAAGTTCAAGCCTAAAGTCAAAGATCACTACATCATGTTCACAAGATGAAGTCAAGAAAACAAGTCTGCGAGCACAAGACTGAAGACAAAGCATAGTATGCCATGTTTAAGTTTTTGTAAAATGGAGTGACCTCCCTTAAGGGGAGATTGTTAGGAATATGAAAGTATCAGTCACTTCTATTAATATCCTTAGATAGTTCGTATAGTAATATTTGGAAACTAGATAGGCTAGATAAGAAAATGCCCATGGAAAGCCCATGGACCTAGCATATAGCCGGCCACTTAAGTGGTATATAAACCCTTTCCATCCCATGGAAAGGCTGTTGGTTGATCATTTGTTTCACATAGTAATCTAACATTTTTTTTTCTTTCTCTCTCTAAGTGTTCATCTAACCACCTCTCTTTCTCTCTCTAAACTCTACATTGAATCCAAACCTTGTGTGTGTTAATATATCCTACAAGAATGGTTTAAAATATTAACCTGAAATTTATGGGGTGTGACATCCTTTCCCCGTTAGAAAAGCTTTGTCCTCAAAGCTTAAAACGCAGCAGCAGACGTAGACTTAGGTTTATCAAAAAGATGAGGGTACTTTTTCTTCATTTGGTCCTCGTGTTCGCAAGTGAATTCAGGGCCTCGCCTTGAATTCCAACGCACTTTAACAATCGAAATATGAATTTTCTTTAGTTGCTTCACTTCACGATCCATGATCTCGATGGGTTCCTTAATAAAGTTTAACTTGTTATCAATCTGAATTTCATCTAATGATATAGCAAGTGGTTCATCAGCGTAACACTACTTCGAATTAGAAACATGAAAAGTGCAATAAACACGACTTAATTGATCTGGGAGTTCAAGTTTATAAGCAACCATTCCAACCTTAGTGAGTACCTTAAATGGTCTAATATAACGAGGGTTTAACTTTCCCCGTTTGCCGAAACATATCACCCCTTTCCATGGTGACACTTTCAACATGACCATATCTCCAACCTAAAGTTCAATGGGCTTATGATTCCTATCAGCTAAACTTTATTGCCTATCATGTGCAGCTTGAATACGCTTCTTGATCTGAAAGATTTTCTCAATTGTTTCATGAACAATTTTTGGGCCACTAAGTTAAGCGTCTCCAAACTTAGCCCAACAAATAGGTAATCGACACTTGCGACCGTATAGAGCCTCAAATGGTGCAACTTTGATACTAGTGTGATAACAATTGTTATAAAAAAACTCCACCAAAGGTAGGTACCTATCCCAAACTTTCCCAAAATCAATCACACAAGCACGCAGCATGTCCTTTAAAGTTTGGATGGTTCTTTTACTTTGACGGTCGGTTTGCAGATGATAACCCGTGCTCATATCCAATTGAGTACCTAGAGCTTTGTTTAGCCATTTCCAGAATTGCGATGTAAATCTACCATCTCGATCAGAAATAATCAAAACTGGTACACCATGCTTTGAGACAACTTTCTTCATGTATTGTCTCGTCAACTTCTCCATTAAGTCATTTTCCTTCATTGGTAAGAAATGAGCGGATTTTGTGAGTCGATCAACAATTACCCAAATTGTATCTTTTCCAGTCGACGTCTTTGGTAGCTTAGTAACGAAATCCATGGTAATGTTCTCCCACTTCCATACCGGGACCACAGGTTGAACCAATAGACCAGACGGTTTTGGTATTCAGTCTTGACCTTAGCACAGGTCAAACACTTACTGACATAGGTGGCAATCTCAGCCTTCATATTCGGCTACCAATAAAGCTTCTTTAAATCTTGATACATCTTGTCCGATCCAGGATGGATTGAGTATTTTGACTTATGCGACTCATGCATAATCAACTCCCTTAAGTTACCACAACAAGGTATCAAACTACTTCTATTCAAAAATAACGCTTTGTCCGTACGGGACTCTAGCTTCTTAATTATTCCACACAAATCCTCGGTTGAATAATTTTCCTCCTTTATTTCCTCATTTAAGCCTTTAGAATTTCCACAGGAAGATTCAAACCAACCGTCATAACCAAAGCTCAAACTCGTAGTGGCTTGGTCCGTTCCTTTCGTCTCAAGGCATCTGCCACCATGTTCGCCTTTCCTGGATGATAACGAATTTCACAATCGTAATCACTCAACAACTCTAACCATCTACGTTGTCTCATGTTCAACTCCTTCTGATCTAGAATATGCTGCAAACTCTTATGATCAATGAACACAATGCACTTCGTGTCGTACAAATAATGTCTCCACTTCTTGAGAGCGAACACCACAGCTCCCAAATCCAAATCATGTGTCGTGTAGTTCTTCTAGTGGATCTTGAGTTGGTGGGATGTATAAGCTATGACTCTCTCCTTCTACATCAACACCGCGCCCAAACCTTTGTAAGAAGCATCACAATAAACCACAAAGTTTTCACTTCCTTCAGGAAATGCCTAAATCGGTGCACTATACAACTTCTGCTTCAATGTCTGAAATGCAGCCTCTTCCTTTTCACCCCAATCAAATTTCATGCTCTTCTGAGTCAATTTGGTCATAGGTTTAACAATCTTTGAGAAGCCTTCAATAAACCTTAAGTAATAACCAGCAAGACCTAAAAATTAACGAATCTCTGTTAGAGTCTTGGGCGATGCCCAATCCCTAATTGATTCTATCTTAGTCGGTTCCACATGAATGCCTTCTCTATCAATCACGTAACCGAGAAATTGTACCTTAGAAAGCCAAAAATCACACTTTGAAAACTTGGCGTACAATTCTTCCTTCTTAAGTAACTCCAGAATTTGCTTAAGATGTCCTTCATATTCCACTTTGTTCCTTGAGTAGATCGAAATATCATCTATGAGCACGATAACAAATTTATCCAAGAATGGCTTGCACACCCGATTCATTAAATCCATGAATACCGCTGGTGCATTTGTCAATCCAAAAGGCATTACTTGTAACTCGTAATGACCATAGCGTGTCCTAAACGTCGTCTTTAGAATATCTTCGTCATGAACTTTGAGTTGTTGATATCCAGACCTCAAGTCAATATTCGAGTAGACACTTTATCCTTACAGCTAATCAAACAAGTCATTGACTCTCGGGAGTGGGTATCAATTCTTAACAGTAAGCTTGTTTAGTTTACGGTAATCGATACACATCCGAAAAAATCTATTGTTCTTTTTGACAAACAAGACCAGAGCTCCCCATGGTGAAGAACTTGGCCTTATAAATCCTTTGTTAGAAAGTTCTTGCAGTTGTGTAGACAGTTCTTGCATTTCTGGCGGAGCAAGTCTATAAGGGGCTCGTGCCACAGGTGCAGCACCAGGGACTAAGTCAATTTGAAATTCAACTTCTCGCGCAGGTAGCAATCCAGGCAAGTATTCTGGAAAGACTTCTAAAAAATTTTGTACAATTGGCACGTCCTCTAGTCGCTTCTCCTTCGACTTAACTTCTATTTCCTTTTTTGTAACTTACGCCAGAAATACTTGACAACCTTTCTCCATATACTTCTGAGTCTTCGTACACGATATGATACTCAACGTTGATTTCTTCCCCTTATCACTCCTATCGCCTTGAATGATCAGAATTTCATCTCCAAAAGGAATACGTACTATCTTCTTGTCACAGACAATCACCGCATGATTATTTTCCAGCTAATCCATACCGATGATGACGTCAAAACTACCGAGCTCTACGGGCATTAAATCACTATTGAACGGATGACCTAATAATCTTATGGTACAACCTCTAAGCACATTATTTGTTTCAGAAATCCTTTCGTTGGCTAATTCAACTACATAACTAACGTCTAAGGTATCAGGGATTACATCAAGCAAGGTACTAAAAGTAGTCGGCACGAAACTTCAATCGGCACCCGAATCAAATAATACAGAAGCATAATGGTTATTGAGAAGAAACATACCCATAACAACGTTGGATCCCGGGTTTGTATCTCCTTCACCAATAGTATAAGCTTTCCCTCTAGCTTCAGGAATAACAGGCTTGTTTCCATGGTTCTGATTCTTCAGTTTGGGGCAATCCTTCTTGAAATGGGCCTTCCACATTCAAAACATGTGACAATCCTTTAATTCACCAATCTTTCTATAACTTCTACACTTTACAGTACATGGCCCAACATGGTGTAACTTTTACTTGTTGCAAAGAGGGTGAGGTCCAACATAAACCCTACCTTCATTACCACCAGCTGTATAGGCTCTAGTCACAATTGATCCTCCAACATTCTGCCTCTTGAATGGGGTTTGTTGTGCACGGTTATCTCTTTGGTTGCTCTTAAACTTTCTTTTGTTCTCAGCACTCCTAATTGCATAACCTTTCAACTTTTGGTCCATCAAACTGTTAGCCAACCGAATTACATCCTGGAGTCTTGTTGGTTTAGCAGACATCACATTCCCTTGAATGTTGTCAGGGAGACCTCTAACATACCTCTCAATTCGGTCTTCCTCTTTTAGAACCATACTAGTACACAACAAAATCAACTCTTGAAATCTCTGAGTTTAAGCAGCCAAATCATTGTTCTTCACAGTCAAATTCCATAATTCAGTTTCCATTTTCCGTATCTCATTCCTTGGACAATACACTTTTGTCATCAACTTCATAAGATCTCTCCATGTCATAGCAAACGCAGCATCAACTCTAACTATCCTTTTGTGTGAATTCCACCAAGTTAATGTACTATCTAGCAAAGTGCAAGTGGCATACTTAACTTGATACACTTCTGGACAATTGCTAATGTGGAACAATGTTTCCATCATCTCAAACCATCTTGTCAAACCTACAACTCCTCCAGTGCCTTTGAAGTTGAGCAATTAACACTTCATAAAGTCTTGATAGGTACACACACGAGCAAATGGCATAGCACCTCTACCATTCTCATTTGGATTTCCATTTCTGTTGTTTCCTCTATCTCCATGATTTCCATTCCTATTTCCATCATTTCTATTATCACCATCATTGCCATTTTGGATTTGACTTTTAGCCTCAAGAGCGTTAGCAGCACGGGTTGCCTCATAGTTAACGAATGCCTCAGCCACTCGCTAGGCAATGAGCTCTTCGATTGCTTTAGGGGTCATTCTATAACGTGTGATAGTCATGTCCTAAACACAAGAAATAGCACATGATAAGTTTCTAAATGATATACGGTGACTTATAACGAGAATTAAATACATAATATGAAATAAAATATAATAACAACACGTTTTGCCAGAACGAATAAATAACAATAGCATATTTAAGATGAACACACGATGGAATATTAGAATAAGATTTCATATATATTATAATCAAATTCGGTTACAATCAACCCATGACGAGGTACTTGATTTAAAATATTTTTACTACTAACATCTAGACCTAACCATCAGTCTAATGTTATAACCATGGTACTACCAAACTAAGGGTAAAATCCCAAATGCCTCTCAACAAACGACTCTAATCTCCTAAGTCTTCTCCGATCATCATCATGATCCCTATGAATCTGATTAAACTCCTCTTGAGAAAGTGCCATGTGATGACAAAGACTGTTAACCCAATCTCTCTCGATGCATAACAAGGTTCAAACCTTTAGGTTCTTTAGTGTTAACCTCCTAATCTTATCAATCAAACCAGCTCTCTCTTCGCTAGCCATCAACTGACCAGCCTCTAACTGTCTTTGAGCAGTCTCAAACTCAGTAATCCTATAAAGAGGAACCTTCAACATGTAGTGAACTGTATCATAAAGAGTATCCTCAAGATCAAGAACATCTCCTCTAGTGGACTAAGAAATACCACCAGTAATCAATAGATCTATAGCAATTTCCATGATGCCTCCCGCACTAGCCTCTACCTTAAACTCCTCTTCATCCTCCATAATATTACTAGTAGCAATCTCAACTCTCATACCTATACCATCCCTAGTATGAGCTCCATCACTAATACCTAAATCTAAAACAGCCTCTACATCAGCAGTACCAATATCCATATGCTCCTCTCTGCTATCCTCGGTGAGTATGAATCTATGAACCTCTTACGAGGTGGTAAAAGATCAGTATGAGTAGGGGCGATCGATCTTGAAACAAGAGTAGATGACGGTACCGAAGTAGTAGGGGATCTGCATCTTTTGCGAGATGGTCTAGCAAATGAATCTGGGGATGACTGTGATGTCGTCGGTGGGTAAGGAGTAGACAATGGTGCATACCTCCAACAACTAAAAGCCTCACTATATTATGGAGTCATAACCGAGGGATAAACCAACCTAGATGATGCAACTCTAGTCGATGGCCCTAAAGGAATCTGACCTGATGCATCGCACCCTGAAGAATGAACTGATGTTGTGTCTGATAATGAATCTAAAGGTAAACCTGAAGAAGTATCTAATGAAGAACCTGAAGATGAACCAAAAGAAGATGAGTTTAAAGTAAATTTTGGTGAAGAATGACGATCCGATAAACAATGAGATACACGTCTCCATGCAAGTATGGGAGCAGGAAAAGGTCCAACTCTCTTCCTTGCAGTCAACAACTTACACGGCCCATTAGGATGGGTACGATAAGGTCGACCAAAAGGAATAGCCTCCCTGGGTCAGATAAGAATCGCTTGCCGTCGACGAATCCTATGTGGGGCAACAACAGGAGCAATAGGAAACTCAGATGATGGTGCAAATGTGTCATGAGATGATGATCCTGATGTCTAGGATGGCCTAGATGTAACGCTATCCCTCCACCTCGAAACCATAACATCATGAACGGCAAAACACTCATGCCTCTCGGGTATCTGCTTAGCATGCTCGGACTCACTGTCCGCCTTCGAGTCATCAAAACACAAGAAGGGTGAAACCAATGGTAACTCTGGTGCTGCCGGTAAGGAATCCTGATGACTTTAAATAACGTTACATTTATACCATCATTTATCCTGAATAATTTATCCACTTTCAAATAATTATTGCAAGAATTTATAATTAATTGCTTAAAAGTGTTATTTGTAGTAATTAAGGAGTGATTTGTGAAGACATGCTAAAAGGCACATCTTTTAGAGCTAAAACGATGAAATTTGAAAATTACTTATTTCTGACCAATACGCCATATCCAGAAAAGAGATACGGCGTATCAGCGCCAACTCTTCACAAGAAAACACGCAAGACCAATTTCCAATACGGCGTATCCAACTTCTACCATACGCCATATCCAGCTGGATAGACATTCAATGATATGGAGATAATTATAATTTGGGAAAGAATATCAGATTGATTATAAACTTTTTGCGCACTCAAAGGAAAACACCCTAATACGCCGTATTGACCTAGCTCAATACGGCATATCTAATCTTTTTCTGACACTATAAATAGAAGACTCAAAAATGAGTTTTCAGAATGCAAAATCATATTCTTTATACCTTACACATAAAAGATGATTTTTTGAAGAAAAGAAGAGCAACCAAAGGTCAAGCATCAATTACGATTCCATAGAAGATACCGTGTAATTCCTATACTCTTGTAATCATTTAATTTTTTGTATCGTTCGGTAAAACGTTTAGTTTAACTGGGTTATTTGATCACACTTATATAACTACAATGGTTATGGGCTAATACCTTAGGGTATTAGCCATCTTAATGAAAATTTAATATTTGGTTTGTTTTAAAATCAATTTCTTAATTTATCATTGAAAGTTTAATTATGTTTATCGCATGATACTTGTCTACGTGTTTGAATATGTGACCTATCATTCAACTATGTCTAGTTACTCCTAACAAGTGAGCTAGATACTGGGATAGCTCTCCATATTGTGTTTTATATTACTGGACCAATAGGATCACAAATAATGTTCTATCTTTGTCTTTAAATTATAAGCTTAGTTTGACCAGCATGTGACCCGTAATGTTTCAGCAAGTATGTTCTTAATTAATTGATAAAGATTTGAACAGTGAACTACCAATATATAAAATACCGTCAAACAGTAAGTTGGTAAAGTCCCTATGGGCTAGGGTTTAACAAGATCACAATTGCTTTAATCCATGCATAAATTATAATTAAACTAAAAGGATGCTTTATGCGGATACGTTAATTGTGATAGGATTCAACGTGTCTAGGTCTTATGATGATGTCCCGCCTAAGTCTTAAGAATGATATGTCGCTTCGAGATAAGAAATCATTGCACTAAATAAACAAACCAATGTTAAATCAGATTTAATATGGCTAATATTGTTTTCTATCATTTGGCTTGTACCGCTCTTTCATCTTCTGATTGTTTTCTTGCATGTTTATTGTGTTTAGAATTGATTATTGTCACCATAAAACATGTGCCAGTCTCTTAGGTTGAAAACCCCCATTATCATCAGAAATGTATATAGCATAGGTTTAACAAGTAATTAGAACTAACTTAATTAGAGTAATTAAAATACTAATAGAATATAAGGTTAACAACATCGCTTAGTGTTCGAAACCCTACTCAGCATGAAACTTCACCCGATCGGGTACACTGCCCGTTAAAGTGTTGTTTTAGGATAAGTCGGCTAAATATAAATTTAAAACTTGGTAATCAATAAATTGACCCTACAAGACAGCACATTAAGTTTTTGGTGCCTTTACCGGGGAGTGAAAAAGTTTAACCTTTAGTTTTATTATTATTTCTAACCACTAGCTTAGAATAATTTAATTAGTGTAATTTAATTCTGTTTGTAATTAATTTAATTGTGTGTTTAAATTCCCGAATTATTTAATCATTTTCTAAGTATCCTGTTGTAATAGATTAACTGATACGCCGTATCCACCAGTTGGATACGACGTATTAACCCTTCCACTCAAAACAACGTATTGATCTCTACAGTCTTAACAATGTATCTGTTCTTCCAAACAGTACGAAGTATTCTATAAAATCAATACAGCATACTAACCTTCAGCAGACCCATACGACATATTCAAATTAATTGAATACGGCGTATTGATCATCTGATACAGTAATAGAATTAAATTTTATTTCCGTGTTTAATTTTTTGTATTCTTTTCAAAGAGCCTATCCTACTGATTTATTATTCTCTGTTTCAGTGATGCATGACAAGAAGTTCCACTAAGGAACTAATTACACCTTTTGAAAACCCAAAAAGAGTATTTCACTAAAAAAGGAGGCATTGCGAGACACCTGGTGTTGTGGAGTCGAGTTCACCAGAGCTTGATTTGTTTTTTGACAACGAAGAACATTCAGGGGAAGAAACTACAGGAATTATGACGAAAACAATGGAGCAATACATGAGCAAGACCCGTGGAAACTATGGGTCAGGAGTTGTTAGGCCTAAGATAACGCACTTTGAATTAAAAGGGTAATATCTCAAGGAACTTCACGAAAATACTTTCAACGGTTCAGAACATGAAGACGCAAACGAACACATCGAAAAATTCCTTGAGATCGTTGACTTATTTCATATTCCCAAAGTGACTCAAGATCAAGTAATGCTTTGAGTTTTTCCCATGTCCTTAACTGGAGCCACAAGTCGTTGGCTCAGGAACGAACCATCAGGTTCAATTACAAACTGGGAAGCCCTTGAAACAAAGTTTCTGAACAAGTATTGCTCACCTGCTCATACTGCAAAGAAAATTGAGGAGATTAACAACTTTTAGCAAGAACCGGATGAAAGCCTTTTACGAGCTTGGGAAAGATTTAAGGAACTCTTGATGAAATATCCCCATCATTATTTGACTAATATGCAGGAAGTAATCTTGTTTTATAATGGGTTCGATGTTCCCACCAGACAAATCCTTGACTCTAAAGGTGCTATTCCCACTAAAACTACTGCTGATGCAAAAATAGCCATCCAAGAAATGGCCGAATACTCTCAAAAATGGCATAACAGAACATCCTCAAAAGCCAGAAGTACTGAAACTTCTGACGAACTGGCTGCTATATAAACCCAGCTCAACAACCTCAGGAGAGAGATTAAGAAGGTCAACGAAAAAGTATACGATGCTCAGGTCGGATGCGAACTATGCAAAGGACCACACTATACAAAGGACTGCCCACTCAAGGAAGAAGGAAATACTCTTGAAGAGGCTTATTACACATAGTTTGGAACATCCTATCAACCTGGAGGATAGTATAGAGTAGCAGGGCCAGAATTCTACCAAAGCAACAACGGAAATTCTTCGTACCCTGATCAAAGACATACATTGGAGGAATGACTGACCAAATTCATGGTTGAGTCAGCAAAGAGACACGAAGAGAACTTGAACATAATCAAGGAGATTCAAGCTTCTATCGATGCAGCTATAAGAAATCAAGGAGCATCGATTAAGACCTTGGAAATTCAAATTGGTCAAATGAGCAAAGTCTTACAAGAAAGAGGAATCAGAGGTCTGGCCGGCTCAACAGAAGCAAACCCAAGGGACTATGTAAAATCAATCTCAGCCGCTAAAGCTGATTCATGTGAGATACTCCGTATGAGATGTAGTCCATATGCCGTATCGGGCTCATAGCACAGAAGCATATTTTCTAAAATAGTTCCCTTCCCAAGGCGACTGCAAAACTACTATTGTGATGATCAAAGAAAAGCAAAAGATGTGACAATTCTGGAAGCTTATGATCATACCTTGCCTAAGAAAGAAAAAGACCCAGGGAGCTTTACTTTACCTTGTTTTATTCATAATGTTTGTTTTAATAAAGCCCTTGTTAACCTACGAGCAAGTGTGAGTATTATGCCATTTTCTACCTACACCAACCTTGGTCTAGGAATTTTATCTCACACTAGTTTGACCATTGAACTGGCTGACAGAACAATACAACAGCCAAGGGGTATTGCTGAAAATGTGCTAGTAAGGATTGGCAAATTTATTTTCCCCATAGACTTTATCATCTTGGACATACCTGAGGATGACGAGGTCCCTTTGATCCTCGGTCGACCATTTTTGTTACTGCCCATTCCAAGATTGATGTTTACAAAAGAAAAATTACTCTAAGGGTCGGGGAAGAAAAACTTTTTTTCAAAAGTATTAAGCCAGCCACTAGCATAATCAGGAGGGTCTTTCCGTTAAAAGATCTTGATTCAAAAACAAAGCTTATAGGAGAGGATGATGAGTCATTTGACCCGCTCTTTGGTAACTACATTAAATGATTTGGACACACCTCTAGAACCTGCTACGAATCAAGACGTTAATTTTGAGCTAACTTTTGTCAATAAACCTGATAATGTTAAAACCAGTTCTGAATATTGTTATAAAATGAAATTTTCTTACACGATTGGGTATAAAAATGTTAATGCTAACTACCTCCCTTCCTTTTCCGTTAATTTAATAACCAAAATCTTTTATTATTCCATAATTAAGGACAAGGACGATCATGAAGGTAAGAGTCCAGCCAGAGCTCTGATAGATATACCTGTTTTTGTTGAAAATTTTTCTATTCTTACATGTTTTATCATCATTGACGACGAAGATGTAATAAGAGATGTTGCGCTCGACATGCTATTTTTCATGAAATACGTGTCATGCCAAATGATTATGAAGAAATTCGCTCACGGGGACAAATGCGAGCGAATCATGGATAAAT
>BQNB010004886.1:82652-105154 GCA_026074375.1 Tanacetum coccineum
CGAATCATATATGATTTTCGCAATTCGTGACTGAAACAAAATTGAAAAAAAGTTCTTCGAATCACAAATCATATACTCCTTCTGTCCCTAAATAAGTGTCCACTATTAACTTTCAAAGTCATTCATCTTCAACTTTGACCTTAAATTATTTTGTTTGTGTTATATAATACTTGATGAAAATCATATCCATAAAAATACAATGAAAACTCAATCCATTCATATATTTTGCTTCAAGTACTACATAACACAATCAAAATAATTTAAGATCAAAGTTGAAGATGAATGACTTCGAAAGTCAATAGTGGACACTTATTTAAGGACTGCGGGAGTATGATTTTATGAAATCATATATGATTTGTTATACGAATCATATATGATATTCGCAATTCGTGACTGAAACAAAATTGAAAAAAAGTTCATTAGAATCACAAAACCCATATGATTTCATGAAATCATATATGATTTCATGAAATCATATATGATTCGTTATGCGAATCATATATGATTTTCGCAATTCGTGACTGAAAAAAAATTGAAAAAAAGTTTCTCGAAGTTATATCGTGTCACCCGTCTACTGAAAGATAAAAAAACACTCGTCGCGATGGTGTATTTTTTGTCGTGTGACGATTTACCGTTTGTAAGATATTTTATTTTTAAAAAAGAGGTGGAAAGTGGGTTTTTTTATTTTTAATGAAAAAATAGATGGTTGAGATTGATTCATTAGATCTATGACAAATAATGGGTCTATGTTGATCTTAACTCGGGTTCTTGATATGTGCCTAAAACAAGAACAAACACTTGGTTTTATCCCAAGGATGTATTCGTGTAACCCAGGCATAGGGTCGAATAATCTTTTTTGGAAAGTGATTACATGACTTCAAGTGATATCCGGTAACCATCTTGGTAATTAGCTAGGCTATTGATTGTCTTCACCCTGATCTAGGATCTACTACAACCAACAATCAAAGAAGATTATTTTGTGATAATCAATGGATGTTGCTGCTATGAAACACATGGCTTCAAACTTTGCCAAGCTTGACAAGTTTGAAGGGGTAGACTTTAGAAGATGGCAGAAAAAGATGCACTTCTTGCTTTCCAGCATAAGTGTGGTGTATGTGCTGACTACTTCTATTCCTGAAGATGGTGGTGATGATGCAACCGTGGAACAAATCAGGAAAAGGGCCAAGTGGGACAATGATGATTATGTCTGCAGAGGTTTAATCCTCAGTGGTATGTCTGATTCTTTATTTGATATTTACCATAATGTTGAATCTTCCAAAGAACTATGGGATTCCTTGGAGGCCAATTATATGACTGAGGATGCATCAAGTAAGAAGTTCCTTGTTAGTAATTTCACCAATTACAAAATGACTGATTCAAGACCAGTTATGAAACAATACAATGAACTTCTTGGTATACTTGGAAGGTTTACACAACATAAGATGAACATGGATAAGGCCATTCAGGTCTCTTGTATGATTGATAAACTTCCACATTCTTGGAAAGATTTCAAGCACACCTTGAAACATTTAAAGGAGGAACTAACACTTGTTGAGTTGGGTAGTCATCTGCGTATTGAGGGGTCCCTCAGGATGCAGGATAGTGACAAGCTAAAAGGTGACAATGTTGTTGGTCCTTCAGTTGTCAATATGGTGCGGCATAACAACTCTTCCAGGTACAATGACAACAAGGGTAAATGTAAGCATCATGATAACACCAAAGCTGATCCTAACAAAAAGTCTAAAGTAACTTGTTGGAAGTGTGGGAAACAAGGACACTTGAAAAAGGATAGCAAAAGTAGAAAATTTGGCAACGAAGCCAATGGTTCAGGCACAAATGGTTCAGTGGATGGTTCTACCAACTCGCTAAAAGGTCAGAATATGTTTAATAAATCTTTTCAGGTTTATTATGTTACATATGTATCTGAAGCTTACTTTGTGCAGGATGATGATGTTGCATGGTGGGTTGACTCAGGAGCAACTGTTCATGTGTGTAAAGATAGATGTTGGTTCAAGACCTATGAGTCGCTGAATGATGGATCTATTCTTCACATGGGAAATGAGTCAACAGCCCTGGTGCATGGACGTGGTTGTGTAGATCTTAAGTTTAGTTCTGGAAAGATTGTTTCATTGTTTAATGTTTTGCATGTTCCTAATATAAGGAAGAATTTGGTTTCTAGTAGTGTTTTGAATAATTGTGGTTATAAACAAGTGATTGAATCTAATAAATTTGTTTTATCCAAACATGGTGTGTTTATTGGTTTTGGTTATTTGAGTAATCAAATGTTCAGGCTTAATATTGTTAATGATAATATTGCTTCAGCCTTTATGTCAACCTCTAAACTGAATGATTCAATCCTATGGCATGCTAGACTGGGCCATGTCCACTTTAAGAGGATGCAAGATATGTCTAAGGACGGGTTAATCCCAGCTTTTGACATGGACACTAAAAAGTGTAAGACTTACATGCTGAACAAAATAACTAAGAAACCATTTCAAAATGTAACTAAAGTTTTAGAGCTGATCCACAGTAATTTATGTGATATGCATGCTACTTATTTACTGGGAATAAAAAATACTTTGTGACTTTTATTGATGATGCTTCTAGGTTTTGTTATGTTTATTTATTACATTCAAAGGATGAAGCATTAGATAAATTCAAAGTATTCAAAACTAAAGTTGAATTACAACAAGGGTCCCAAATCAAAAGATTTAGGACTGATAGGGGAGGTGAGTACATGGATACTCTGTATTTTTAGTCTGTTGGTATTATCCATGAAACGACTGCCCCCTATACTCCACAACAAAATGGTATATCTGAAAGGAAAAATAAAGTACTAAAAGAAATGGTTAATTCCATGTTGTCCTACTCAGGACTGAGTCAAGGGTTCTAGGGTGAAGCTATGTTAACAGCTTGCTATTTATTAAATAGGGTTCCCAATAAAAGGAACATGATTACCCCTTATGAACTCTGGACTAAAAGGAAACCAAACCTGAACTACCTTAGGGTTTGGGGTTGTAGGGCAGTTGTAAGACTCCCTGATCCAAAGCTAAAAACTTTGGGTGAAAGAGGCATTGAATGCATCTTTGTTGGATATGTTGAGCATTCCAAGGCTTTTAGGTTCTATGTCATTGAGCCTAATAAATTAGTTTCAATTAACTCAATAATTGAATCAAAGGATGTTATCTTTGATGAGAATAGATTCTCTTTAGTCCCCAGACCTAGTCTTACGATTCCAATAGAACTGAAGACATTGGTGGTTCAGTTGTCCTTAAAGAGGTCACTGAAGAGGTTGTGACTCAAGAACCTAAACCTGAGCTTAAAAAAGGCAAAAGGAATAAGACTCTAAAGGATTTTGGACCTGAATTTCAATTATATTTAATTGAAGGAACAAGGGATGAGGTCTCTGACCAACACTCCTGTTGATTTAATGTTAAGGATAACCCCAAAACATTTGATGAAGCAATGAAGTCCCATGATGTTGCTTTCTGGAAAAAAGCAATTAATGATGAGATGGACTCCATCATGGGCAACAACACTTGGGTGTTGGCTGATCTACCTCCAGGTTTCAAACCTCTTGGTTTCAAATGGATCTTCAAAAGAAAACTGAAGGTAGATGAAACTATTAAAAAGTTTAAGGCAAGGCTGGTCATTCGTGGCTTTAAACAAAAGTCAGGGATAGACTAATTTGATACTTATGCTCCAGTGGCACGTATCAGTACCATAAGACTGCTGATTGATATGGCATCAATTCACAATCTTATTATTCATCAGATGGATGTGAAGACAGCTTTCTTTAATGGTGACTTAGATAAGGAGGTATATATGAACCAACCTCAAGGCTTCATCATGCCTGGCAATGAAAAAAAGGTGTGTAAACTAATTAAGTCTTTATATGGACTGAAGCAGGCACCTAAGCAATGGCATTAAAAATTTAATGAAGTGGTTTTGTCTAATGGTTATTTACTTATCCAAGTTGACAAATGTGTATATAGTAAATTTGATGAATCTGGTAAATGAGTCGTCATTTATCTATATGTTGATGACATGCTAATCTTTGGCACTAATCAAGTTTAGGTTGACCTGGCAAAGGAATTTTTTTCATCAAAGTTCTCTATGAAGGACATGGGGGAGGCTGATGTTATCCTTGGTATTAGGATTAAACATGAAAGTAATGAAATATCAGTTTCTCAGTCCCATTATATTGAGAAGGTACTGAAGAAATTCAATTACTTTGATTACACTCCAGTTGGTACTCCTATGGATACAAGTGAGAAGCTGATGCCCCATAATGGTCAAGCTGTATCTCAACTTGAGTATTCTAGGGTGATTAGCTGCTTGATGTATGTCATGACTTGTACCGACATTGCATTTGCTGTAGGTAAACTAAGCAGGTATACTAGTAATCCTGGTACTCAGCACTGGCAAGCAATTCAGAGGGTAGTGAAGTACTTTAAGAAAACCATGGACTATATATTGACATATACTGGTTATCCTTCAGTGTTAGAAGGTTACACTGATGCAAGCTGGATCAGCAACAATGAAGAAAATTCATCTACATGTAGCTGGGTATTCCTGCTTGGTGGTGGTGCAATTTCTTAGGCTTCCAAGAAACAAACTTGCATCACTGGTTCAATAATGGAATCTGAATTTGTGGCTTTAGCAGCTGCTGGTAAGGAAGCTGAATGGTTGAAAAACTTGCTCCTTGAGATTCTACTATGGTCCAAAGGCTTATATCCGTTGTGACAGTGCTGCTACATTGGCAAAGGCTTATATCCAGATGTACAATAGGAAGTCTAGACACTTATGGTCCAAAGGCTTATACCTATAGCACCTATTTCTATCCGTTGTGACAGTGCTGCTACATTGGCAAATGCTTATATCCAGATGTACAATAGGAAGTCTAGACACTTAGGTGTCAGGCATAGCATGATTCGTGAGCGGATCATGAATGGAGTGATATCTATAGAGTTTGTGAGGTCTCAAAAAAACTTATCCGATCACTTGACGAAGAGACTGGCTAGAGACTTGGTTATAAAGTCTACTGAAGGGATGAGGTTAAAGTCCAACTAAGTCGCTGAATGCTAGGACACCCAACTCCCTACTAAGGAAACTTGGTAGCTAAATTCAATGAGGAAAGCTGAACGTTTAGAAGACTGAAGCACATGTATTTACATGTCATCTCAAGGATGTGCTTGGAACCTGCTAAAAAGGAGGATGAAGTCTTTACTTCTCAATGGTTAATTTCTTTGAAAAAGTGTTTAGCATGAGCATGAATAAAGAGGAACCACCTATGTAAATGTTGAGGTTTTGCCGCTTCAGAGAGCATGAACTTTGGCTCTTACAACATTTATGAATGACATTTTCATTTATGCACTTGTTTTGTTTAATATTCAATTTTTCATGCAAAGGAATTATACTAAATTGGGGAGGATTATTAGAAATTTAGTGCAATTGTGGGAATCAGATCATACATGGAAATGGGTTTGGAGGTACGAAGTGTACATTCATCAAGTCACTGAATTTTCCTGACTCTTTTTGTGGTTAGAATTAAATGGGTGGTTACAAACATTTAAGTAGCAGGTTTGACTATATTAAATGAATTGTTGAAAATTTAGTGCAATTGTGGGAATCGGATCATACATGGAAATGGGTTTGGAGGTACGAAGTGTACACCCATCAAGTCACTAATTTTCTCTAACTCTTTTAGTGGTTAGAATTAAATGGGTGGTTACAAACATTTAAGTGGCAGGTTTGACTACATTAAATGTTTTGTAATTTGTAATATCTTTTGCCTATTTAAGTGGCATATTTGACTGCATTAATGACCATATATTTAATTTGGTTATGTAATTACTAATTTCTAAATTATGGAAGATAATTTTGGAAGAGATTAATTGGCCATTAATCTCTCATTAATTCCATGGATAGAGTTTGAGTAAATCCCCTACAAATAGAGATCACAATTGCATGGAAACACATACAGAAAACAAAACACATAGAAACACAGGGTTCTTGATATGTGCCTAGAATAAGAACAAACACTTGGTTTTATCCCAAGGAGGTATTCGTGTAACCCAGGCATAGGGTCGAATAATCTTTTTTGGAAAGTGATTACACGACTTCAAGTGATATCCGGTAACCATCTTGGTAATTAGCTAGGCTATTGATTGTCTTCACCTTGATCTGGGATCAACTACAACCAACATTAAGATGGTTGTAGTGATGTTTATTGTTGTGTGATCTTATATTGTTCTCAGTGTTGCACTCGTTTGAGGACACCACGTTGTCTATTGTATTTGTACTGGTAAGCATACGATTGTGGACTCATCTAGTATAGTTGTAAGAAATGTCATCAAAAGGGGGGTTGGTTAGGTGATTAGATAATTTGTTTTGGTGTTGATCTGATATTTTTACATAGTATCAGAGAAAGCAGTCATCTCAATTGTTTATTCTTGATCGATTAGAAAAATTAAGGGTTTTTTATTCTAAGCGATTCTTGATGGTTTGGGTCTTAGTTCTTGGTGTTGAATTTCCTCGTTGACAGAGACTCCATTTTCAACCGGAGGGGTGTTTAATACTTATATTCTATTCTACTTGGCTATTTCAACCATTTATAGAAATGTTAAATCCATTTTTATTTATAATGGCTTGACATGCATCTGTAGATATTTTGCAAAGAAGCGCATGAGCAGAGAAGTTGTAGACGTGCTTGAGAGATTAACTAAAGGAAAGAATTTCAAAGTCAGGAGGGGGAGGAAATGTATCACCATACAGGTTTGTGCCTTGGGTTTTGGCCATGAGGATCTCAATGTTGTTTTGGTGAAGAAGGAATTGCTTATCAAGGGTGAAACAACAAACTTGCATGAGACGACTATTGAGTGTGATAAGAGTGTGCCAATTTCAGATTGAAAGAAGTATGATATGAGAGGCTTGATGCATGAATTAAAAAATGGTCTTGTGAAAGTGCTTATTCCTTTATTAAAGAAGTGAGAAGTTTAGAATGTTTGTTTATTTGTAGGAATACTCATTTTTCATCTATTTTGGGGTTGTTTGTTTGAGAGAGTTGCTTGTTATACTCGAATGTTACAAGAGGTTTGATAAAACCGCTTGTAAAATTCAAGTAAAACAAGCGTCTCTCTCAAACAAACAACCCAAAACAGATGAAAAGTGAGTATTCTACAAATAAACAGACTTCTTAAACTTCTCGCTTCTTTAAGAAAGGAATAAACACTTTTGCGAGACCATTTTTTAATTTAGCCACCAAGCCTCTTATATCATACTTCTTCTAATCTAAAACCCGCACACTCTTATCACACTCAATAGTCATCCCGTACAAGTTTGTTGTTTCATATTTGATGAGCAATTCCTTCTTCGCCATAACAGATCCGCATTGCCAAAACCCGAGGCGCAAACCTATGTGGTGATACCTTTCTTCCCCATTCAGACTTTGAAATCATTTCCTTTAGTTAATCTCTCAAGCACGTCTACAACTTCTCTTCTCATGCGCTTCTTTGCAAATACCCAAAAATGCCTGTCAAACCAATATAAATAAAAAATGATTTAATAATATTATAGAAGGTTGAAATAGCCAAGTAAAATAGATTATAAGGATTAAATGCACCTCCAACAGGAAGAGAAACCTAAATCTACGACAAAATTTGTGGCAACTACTCGTTAAATTGACTCTTTGTCAATGAGGAAATCTGAAGTAAATAGAAAAACTTAATTGTTTTTATTTATGGTTAGCAAAACAGTTGATAAGGTTTGTTGATTTAGAAACAACTATACACTTTGGTTTCATAATGGTTGACATTTTAACTCTCTGGATGACGGGTCTTGTTGTATCATTTTCGATCAACGGTTTTGGTTAGTTAGTTACATTACTCACCAACTGAATATGCTGGTGACTAACAAGATAAAACTATCATTCAGTTTCTCTATTGATTATATGACCATTAAGGCTCAAAATACAACAAAACTTCATCCATAATATTCATAGAAGAAAAACTACACATATATCACAAGTGAATATAGATAGTTACAAAACATACCAAAGAATGCATAGTTACTATGGAGTTAAATTGATATAGTTACTATGAGCCAAAGCCAAATCAAAAACCAATTCCATTCAGGGCAGGTTTCGGTTTAAAACGGGAAAACTAAATAATGCAGCTACTTTACCGCTTTAAATGAGCTCATAGCTTTACGCTTATCAACTTATATTTCGAAAGCTTATATTTATGCTTTTGATCTTATTGTGGCTTATAAGCTCAAAATAAATAGAAACAAATTGGCTCACAAGCTTTAAATTAAGCTAAAACAAACACCTCCAAGCTTTAACTTTCATAAAAGTACTATCTCACACTTTGTTACTGTCTCATTTTAGCTCAAACTATCTTTATGGTATATCAACATCCCTCAAGCTTCAATTCCTATTCAACAAAAGTCTCTAAAACAATGACTCCCACACACTCAGTGATAATCTAGTAATCACGCCTAGTTTGAAAAAAGTAATTTCAACGACATCACAAACTATATATGACCTTGAACGGTCCATGCAGCCCCTAAACATGACTGGATTACAAGTAGGACCCAACCATGGAATATAAGTACTATAAACTCTCGACTCTCGAGTTTCTCAAAAGGTAAAAACGCACTCTGACGTCAGATTCACGGAACTAGCCGTACTTGGCCAAAATAGGATTCTACTAATAGTATGAAGCGCTATAATTAATGTTATACCCTTCATGTATCAAAGTGACTTCTACCCATACTGCGCTCGAAGGAAGTTTATGTTCCCCTCTCACTAAGGAGGTGTTTATTTTAGCTTATTATCGGGCTTATCAGCTTATTTGTTTTGGCTTGGGTTAATGGCATGTAACATCAACCAACTTACTAAAATGTTCACTTATTAGTAATGTATCAAATAAAATACCACAACACCCATCAAACTTTGTTTGTTATCGGCGAAAACCCGTTTTTTACCTCCAAAATCCACGTGAGCTAATGTACATGCCACGTCATAAATTTGTACTATTATGATCTACGTCAGATTGGTCCATGTATGATAACTAAACATTTGAGAAAGTTTGATAGGTATCTTGAAACATTTGAGAAAGTTTGATGGGTATTTTGAAAATTTTGACCAACTTTGATGGGTATTTTGAAACACTTAACTTCATGTAATTAACTTAAAATAAAAAATAAAAAAAATTACGCATTCAATTTAACCTGTGTAGCCGGTTGCCAATGAAGACATGTAAGCATACGTATGATAATAAACAAAATTTTGAAAGTTTGATGGTATTGTAGTACTTTTGTGATTATATTCAACAAGTGAGCAAATGGGAACTAGTAAGTTGCTATTACATGTTATTAACCCTTAATTTAATCCCATTTTGGTTCTAGATAAAACTTCTAGTAAACCAGATCCGTTATCTACATGAATTAAATTACAATAAATAGGGCAAAACAAAAACAAATCAAGAGTATTAATAGGATTTAGTTTACCTACAAGTTGGAATACTTAAAAAATACTTTACCCAAAAAAAATAACTAAAAAATTACAAAGAACACAATCTTTAACACACATAAAGTTGTTCAAAACACATACTACATCACAAGAAGAAGAAAAAACAACTTTGTGTAGTAATAAATGCACTGCCTATATTTTTCTGTGTTCCATTTTAATAAACGAAAAAATAAAATAATACAACATATAAGATCAGAACAAGAATATAAGAAACGAAGCTTGAAACCAAGAAACACGATAGTCAACAAAATCTACTCGTATCAAAATAAAAAAAACTTGATCATATCAAACCAAACAAATAATTAAATAACGAACCTTTTTTTATGAAGATTGTCTAGTCCACAGATAACATCACAAGAGGCATGTTGAAATAGTAGATGGCAGCCTATCAGTTGCAAAGTGCATAACCTTGATAAGATGATGGGTGTTAGGAGGTTATGAGAGAAATGAGGGTGTGGTATTTGGTGGATGGGAAAGATGGAGAGGATTAAATAGAGAAGAGAAAGTGAGATTATGGTGGGTGGCAAAAATGAAGAGAATTAAATGGTGAGTAATTTAGAGTATAAAAATAGAGCATCGAAATATAGTCGAGGGTAAATTACACAGTTCCTTTCAGTACTTCACCCCGTTTACTCGTTCGGTCTCCCGTTTTGAAAATCAGTGGAAATGATCACAAAAGTCGTCATTTTGATGCATGTTTGGTCCAAAGGGATGAACGGTCGTTATGTGTCTCCGTTAGTAATGGGTATTATGGTAATTTTGCATAAAAACTTTGTTGCACCGTTGGTCCCTTATACATGAGCTTTTTTTGTTACACATGTACACTTCCCATCACATCAACAATAAGTTTTTTTACGATTCACTTCACTAACAACTCTGATCCCTACTATTTCACAAGATTATTCCCGCCCAAATATTTTTCCTACTCACTCACAAAGCATACCTATATATATTTTATGCGTTCAAACTCTAGATGCAATGGTGTTAATGGGATTAGCGGGATGGAAGCTCCGCAAAAGAAAGTAGACGGACACCACCGAGCAACTAATTAAAGATCTTGAATCGGAATATTGTAATTATTTGAAGCCCTTTTGCTTAAAGTTTAATTGTTTATAAATGTATTGTTCTTTAGTTGTTTTATTGTCGATTTATGATGTTAATTTTTGATTTTTATTCTCACATAATGCTCCCAGTATGTTTTTTATTCGGATACATCATGGTGGAAATTTTTGAATGTATCCAGACATAATGTATGTCGATGGTCATGTCGACATATTTTATATGGTCGATATCGATCTGTTTACTATCGTTGCATTGAGCATGATGGTTGTTCAATTAGGTTATACAGGTAAGTCTGAGCCACTGTAGTATAATTATCTTAGACCACTGACTAGTCTAGATTAAGGGTTGTATGTTTTGACATGTGAGGAGGATGTTTGTATCCTGGTTACCTTTGTTAGAAGTTTTAAGTTGATTGAGGTCTATATAGAACATGGTGTTATGGTTGTAAACTCTTAGAATAGGTCACCATCACGGGTTAGGGAAACAATAGAAGATATTACTAATGATCCTGGTAGCAATGCAAACAATTGAACATAGATCTAAAAAATGTTGTTGTTGACATGGCATGATTCTAGTGCACCAACTAAGGAACCTTTTTGTGACTCTGTCACGCTTAGGTCTTTGCCTCAACATGATTCTAGTACACCTTGTAAGGATTCTGTTTGTGAGTCCATTACACCTAGGTGTATGCCTCATTGTACGTTAACCCCTCCTACTGATGAGTTTGTCATTAAATATACACAGTTGAGTGGTGTACAAGGAGTTGACAAACAAAACCATGTTCTTCCAACAATACAATAGGGGTTTAGTGACATAAACCTGAGTTTTGTCTCACAACAAGAAACTACTAGTCAGGTTATAGAAGATGTGATTAGGCAACTACCATTTGAGGAAACTAAATTAGATGGAGAGGCAGGATTTAATGATGTTGCGAGGAGTGGTATAGACAATTTAGGTTAAGTCATGATGAGTCTTTTGGAGTTGATGACTTGAACTTGAACTTAAATGAACCTGTAGACCTAAATGTCTCCCAAACTGAAACCTGTGTTTGAGGAAATAGATGTTGGTAGAAGGAACCCATTGTGGAAGAGGTTAAAACTCAGGAATCAATTATAAAAGAGGTTAGAACTCAGGAACCCATCGTGGAAGAGGTTATAGTTTAAAATTATGTAAGCTGGGGAACATGTTAAACATGGTATTGGTCAGGAAGATTAATCAGCTCCTGGTGATATACACTTCTTTTATGATGTTGAAGGGATCATATAGTGCATATGAAACTTAATATGATGTTCAGTCTAGTAAAGATGCAGGTACTGATGATGATGATGACGCTGATTTTTTGGTAGATAAAGAAAATGAAATTGTAAAGCCTGATGTTGATGTGCATTTGTTTGTATTATCATGTATGTTCCTTTTGACAACATTGGTGTTACTAATCTAGTCTAAGATGATATTTTAGAAGGAGATAATGTGGATGTTATTGATGCGTAAAATCTTTTAAGAAATTATTTGACAAGTTTCAAATTTATAAAACTCGTTCATTGATGTCTACACGCACTAACGGGCACCTAATCGTGTGTAGTGTAGGATTGGTAAATCCGAGGTCGTCCCAAGAGCTAAGTTTATATTAGTTTTAATTTGAAATGTCACGGTTTTGAAAATGGTTTTGAGATTGATTTGAAATTTAACAGGAAAGTAAATTGCGAAAAAGTAAATTGATGTGAAGACTATAAGGAGAAAAGCTTGCTAACCTAGCTATTTCATTACTAATGTTATGTCTCCCCCCCCCCCCCCCCCCCCCAACCCCACCCCCCCCCCCCCCCCCCCCCCACCCCCACCCCTTAGCATTTCAATTACTAATGTTATGTCCTGTTTCCTAGTGCAACTTCTAGATATCGTTTTATTAGTGTTCTAATATAAACAGACCTGAATTGGCATTTGGGGTCTGTTCTATACTTCATGCGATTCTGAATCCCCTGAAGGTCACAAAGGTAGGTTATCCAAGTTATAGTTATTAAGTTCCAACCAAAAGACCTGTCTATGACCTAGATAGATTATAAACCCTCTTTGAAAGAGTTCCTGAGCTTTTTAATTATTTAATGTGATAAAGGTGACAATTTGGTTAATTCCTACACTAGAGATAGATTCCAACTTATCATGGTACCTTGCTAATTTTAAGTTCAGCTAGTTCGCCTAATAAGAGAATTAGCAGGATCTAAACCACCCTCAATACTACCAAAACTGAGGGATCAATGACAAACAATAACGATATCTAATAAAACGATACATAAACAGGAAACAAGCAACATAACAATATCAATTACATAGCTAGGCCAACACTAGAAGTGCTTAGCCGCTCATGGTAACAATACAACAAGAATAAATGAAGGTAATCATGGATTGAAAGCTCATAATTCTTACATAATGCGTAATGAACGAATAAATACAAAAAGTAAGATTAATGATTTCTCCCTTGGACTTTTGGTGGACTTCTTTTACTAATGGAAGCTTGGTTCGCCCTTTGATGCTGTGGTAGAAGGGTTGATGTAGAATATGCAAAATGAGGGCTCTATTTATATATTTTGATATTGTTACGACGTAACCTTTAGACTTGGTTACGCCGTAACCATGCTGAGTTGGGCTTCCATTCCGTAGGCTTAAAATGTGTTACGGCGTATCTCAAACGTACATGTTACGCAGTAATGGTTACTAGGATGAGTCATCTTTCTTTGATGTGGCATTGTTACGGCGTAAATGTTACAAAGTACTTAAGCTGTAACCTAGATGCTGACACGCTTGCCTTAAATAGGTTACGGAGTAACTCCTGCGAGGTAGTTACGCCGTACCAACCTTGAGAATCCGTCCTTACTTGATTTTCTCGTCTAATTTCAGTGTTTCTTGCTTAATGCTTGTTTTCTTCCTGTAAACAAAATAATAATTGATTAAGTATTATTTTCAGTAATTAATACAATATTTACAAGTATTTTGAGAGGGAATTTGATACCAAAAAGTATTAACTATTTGACGTTATTAATATCCCCCCACTTGACTTCTTCTTGCCCTTAAGTAGACCTGTTAGAATAATTTATAAAAAGATCTCCCTAATTTAACTCGGAGAAATGAATTTATATTATACTTATGCTAGAAACATCAAAGTCGAACATCTCACGAAAAGGGGATCAAAAATCACTCAACTCTCAAACTAGTCTAAGTGTTTCATTTTCGGGTGATCGCTCAACTACATAGTCGTAGCATGTATTATATCATAAGCTTCACAAATATGCACCAGTTAGAATTAGGTTCTAAACAGTCCTTAAAGGCAACATGGGTGACACACACAGATAGTTGTTTGATTCTTTCCGATACCACTGATTCAGAAAAGGCGACAAAACCACATATGCTTGTCCAAATCCATGGAGAAGACACATGTGATTGCTCTTTCCTTAACTCGATCAAGCTAAAGGCTAGAATTGTTTTAAAAGGGTAGGATAAGACATAGGATACACATTTAATTGGTGATAAATAAAACACAAAACAAATAGTCATATATAATCTAAGATGGTCATAACTAGCTACTGTCCATCCATAGTTCAAGTGTCCAAGTATGAAAATCTGATCATACTCGATAATGGGCTAGTGTTGGATGTAGTAATGAAGTCTTGCGGATCATACTAACCCATCCTTCAAAATCAACAGATAGCTTATAGTTGCACCATCTTCATAACTAGTTGGTTTTATAACACGTAACCAACTTATAACAATACAATAGGAGTTTATTCACATAATTTTTTTCAACAATACTCCTGTAACAAATTCAAATAATACATCTCCCCACTTGAGATGAACAGTATCGAAAGTGACAATACCGGGGGGTCTTCAATGATCATAATATGATAATTCTTCCACGAAAGTGCAAAAATCTTCGAACCCATTTTCGCAAACCATAGGCTTTGAGTAACCAAGAATTTCAACACAAAGAAAATATAGACTAAAGGGTTGGCTAAGGCGAAATGGTATAAGAAAACATATAATGTTGGGTAAAAACAAGAGATTGGCTAAACAAGGTGATCTATGGGTATCTTGCACTAAAAATAAGTGCAACAAAAGGGTTTTATCACGGAAGGTCGACTAGTCAGCGTAACAAGTTGATAAACACACACAACATTACACATATGGGCTTGTGTGGGTGAATTCTTAAATGTTGCCTTCTCGAACCAATTATTCATGCTAATCAATTAGGTCTCGAAATGATGTACATGCCAAGTTTTAAAGTCTACAATACTACCGACACACTAATATTTTTTCTGGATTTTTGTATAACGGATGAAAACATAATCATTAGGCTTAACCTCACCAATAGAAATAAAGGGTAAATGTGCATTCGGCAATTATTTACACTAGTTCACTAAGAAAAAACATGTCAATTTTTTTTTTAAATTGGCACCATTTTTCAACGAAAACTAGAAAATCAAAAGCAAATACAGCTCAAGTGGTAATTCTACTCCCATCCTCCCACTTGTTTTGTTCAATGTCCCTATTCTACATTAAGGAAATGAAATTTAAAGAAAAGAGTAGAATTAAAACAAGAAAGTCCTCTAAGCATTGCTTCTTAACTCCAAATGATGGCAAGAGAAGAACTCCTGACAATCAGTAAAGCATCAAAAGATTGAGATTAGCTGAAGTGTAGTTCAAGTTTAGATACATACTGTTTTGAAATCAGAAAAATCCCATGGATTTGGTGTCATATTTACTAAGTAGGCCTCTTAAACACGACAAGCTCCTATATACTTTCATGTCTAAGTGTCTAACAGTATTAATAATCAAATTTGACTAATTAGTTGAGTGTGAATCAAATTTCATAGTTAGTCACGCAAAATATTGGGTCTTTATGAAAATGTGCAGGCATAACTCTTTAAATGACATTATAGACCCAGCTCATTGCTATTCAATACGACGATAAACTCAAAACAGACCCAACTTATTGCTATTCAAGTTGCACAAAATGAACGCATGGTACAACCCAACTTCTTATTGCACCTTATGTTCCGGCTGTACAACAGCTTTGGACGTTGTACCCGGGGAAACAGCCGGCGAATCTGTTTTAAGGAAATCGTGTTAAACACGAGCCTCGTTCTTTTACTGCTTTTATTATCTGTTATTATTTCGGTTAATTTACTTGTTAATGTTATTCGATTTATGCTATTAAAAGTATGCATGTTTCCCAACATAGATTTCGTGTCTAGTCAATCAGCACAATACTATGGTTCCAGAAGTTAATCACTCTGGTCCTAACCCTCTCCCATGTAATAATTTCAGGTTACACCCCAAAACAAGAGAAGAAAAATATAAAGCTAATGAAAAAACAAACTATGCACAAAATAAATAATTTGTGAAACTTGGTTACAAATAACAGTTGAGCAGCCCATACAATCTCAAGTGCGTTCCTATTTAAACAATTTAAGGTTTAAACATTGAACCTTACTGAATGTTATAAATTATTTCCTCAACACAAACATAGTCAGCCCCCATATCTACATCTACAGATTTGTCTGAGTAGACTTTAACTCTTATTGGTTAACGTTGTTTTATCTACACACTGTAAATATACATTGAAAAGTTTATTTAAAAACATCAATAAAATTGTGGAAAACAACGATCATTGCAATGGGGGATACTTTACCTGTTCAGATATCAACCAACCATCCATGTCAGTAATTTAAATGCTAAGACATTTCCTCTTATCATTTCTAGTCACTCTAAACACCTTGGTTGGATTCAGGTATTTCGTAAAGAAGACAGAGAAGTTTTGGTTTTATGCAAAAGTATTCAAGATCATGAGTATTACAGACGATGTTACTATTTCGACCTCGGTTTTATATTGCGTGTTGCGATCCACTAATAATAACTTAAATATTCCTAGCGGACAATGTCAAAAGTCAAATCCCAGTTTAAAGTAAAAAACATTCAAAGTAGTTATCTGTCTCTATATATTTCATCAAGTAGTTTATTAAGGCTAAAGTTTCGATTGCGTCCATCAAGTCCGATGCGAGCATCACACTATTGCGAAGTGATGTGATAGCATCACGGTGCATCCCGGAACAACTTCGCATCACAAATCCCGTTGTGTTTTTGCCACTGCGTCACTCTGATGCGTGATGCGCTCGCAACAATGCGTGCAATTTTAAACCAAGATTTCGATATGAGATAAAAGAGACTAGAGAAAATGAATAAGGGCCGATCTAATCCATCTCAAATGGAGGTCTTATTTGCTCAACTGAGAGATCATGTGACTGATATCCTAGAATACATCACATCAATTCCTATTCAACATTTCAACCCCGGTCTCCATTACAACAATTAGAAAAATCTCAATGATAATCTACCACAATTCCCCAATTCCCATGCCCAGTTCAAAAAACTCAATTTCAACGACATCAAAAAATATGACCTAGCACAGTGGATGCAGCTCCTAAACATGACCATATTACAAGGGACCCCAAATGAAATACAAGTACTATTTACTTCAGATCTCAATAGATAAAAAAAAGCAAAAAATCAGGACACGGAAACTAATCTTAGTCGGTCAAAATAGGATTCAGCTATTAATATAAACTATAAAGGATAAACTGAAGACTTGACGCTATACACAATATGGATCAAAGTGACCTCTACCCATGTTCCTCTCACACTCTCAGTGGTTTTAGCTTATTATTGAAATTCTGAGCTTATTTGTTTCGGATATATTCTGCTTATTTTCCGATGTATGAGCTTACTATGACTTTAAAGTGAAAAAGAACCATATAAGCTGAACAATAAGCAGAAAGAAATAAGCTTGTAAGCTAAAATTAAGCTAAAACCAACACCCCCTACAGATTATAATTTCTATAAAATTTAATTTCTGGCAAAATACTATACCACATCTGTTATTGATCTAGGCATCTAGCTAGCTCATAGCTTTCCAAAGACATTTTAGCTATGTGGATCGCGGATCTTGTTGTTTCATTTTCGATTAACGGTTTTCGTTTGTTATGCTGGTGACTTAACAGGATGGGTCGAGCCATTCAGCTTACACTTCTTACAAACATCCTAGCAGCCATCTTTTAAACCTTCAAAAACATATGTTACTTATAAATAAGAATGCAAACATATAAAGATGATGAATATATACATTTTAATATCAAAATAACAACAAAAGATAAAGCAAATCTGTTATGAAGGTAATCTAGACCACCGAAAGCCTGTTGCTAAGACAAAAAGGGAGCATGTCGTCGTTTCGTCCGTTGCACAGTGCATTACCCTGCTGGACATATAAGACGATGGTTGTTGGTGGTGATAGTAGTAAATGTTTGAGGTGGGGTGGGTGCAAGATCTGTCAAAATAGAGTGAGATATAAAGGGTAAATTTTTAAAATTGGACAATAAAATAAAATGCGGGAAGTTTTAAAAAAATTTGAAATTTTTGAAAGTTTGGTCTGTTTGACCATACTCTTTTAGGTGATTGAATTAAGACATACTACGTATATGGTTAATGGTAAAACATCTCCTGATACCATTTCTGATCACTTTAAACACCCTCGCTGAATTCATGGAATTTCGCGAAGACAAATAAGTTTTGTGTTTATGTAAAAGTATTCAAAATCATGAGTATTTCAGACGATGTTACTGTTTTGATAACTACTTTTGAAACATATTTACGTTTTGGCTTGATATTTATTTTGACAGATGTAGATATGATTTAGATTATGATGTAAGTTTTTAGATTATCTTATTGTTAGTACAAAATATGTTACGGGTTGTAAAGATGGATCTGGATGGTTATTGGGTTTGGGCCAATGGGTTAGATCTTGTACTAAATCAAGCGATGAGATTAATTCCTTGCATAATTAAAGGTAAACCGTTAGTCTTACCATGGGGACGGACCCCACGATTAGACTCTGGCGTGAGAGTAAGTACACATATTCACTTTAAAGGATATTAGAGTATGTGTGTGTGAAATATGATTAGGGAATTGTGTACCTTGTGGGGTGTCAGAGTACCCCTTTTTATATGTGAGCCAAATATTAGGTTTTCCTAATATTTCGCTCATTTCTGTTAGTGGGCCGAAGTGGGACCCTTATCGGATAAGCATCCGCTTATAATCGTGACTTTCGGACTTGGGCTTACCTAGCGGACTTCCGTTATCTTACGAAAGTGTCTTATGGAAGCCTTCCGTCAGTCTTGCTGTCTCCGGACCGTAGCCAGCCGATTTGGGCTTAGTTTTGGCCCATTTATGTTTTACGAGTGTTTTGTTGGGCTTGGGCCCATGTATAATTTATGTAGTCACACGTATTATACGTCATCAAGTCCCTCCAGTCTAGTATGTCTATTGCGTGCGATGTTATTGTGTGCGGTAGATATTACTGGACTCAGGTTTCGGTATTCCTTGTATCCTTGCGTCCTCCGTGCTTACTTGTCCTTCTGTAGCGTTATGTTGGCCTTATTAGGTGGGACGTGGGTGACGTGGTCTCTTCGTGTCCTTTCACCTTCTGACTGATTGGACTGGTTAGTCCAACTACCCAACTGTCATCACTATCTTTTACTCTCCATACTGGCCGTTGACCTTAAGGTTCATGCCCACGTGTAAACATCCTGGGATACCTCTCATTTACTATACTGAGAGTATAAATACTCGATCTATTTTTCACTGTGTCTTTTCTACTTCTTCCCTTGCCTTTGCCATTATTAAAAACTTTTGAGCTTTATAATTTTTTGTCTTCATCGCACTTTCTTCGAAGAAGTTCAAGTTTTCAGGTTAGGTTCTCAGACTTCTTTCTTTCATCATGAGTACTATTACCGATGTTAAGTGTGTTCTTACCCAAGCATCACTTAATGCTCTCTGCGAGACATTTCATATTCCTAAAGAAGTGCATCCCATTTTGCCCAGTTATGATGATACGATGCACGAGAGACCTGCTGAGAAGATTAGGTTATATACTAGATTTTTTGACTTTGCTAACTTTAGGCTGCCATTATCCACTTTCCTTGTTGACGTCCTTAGACATTTCCGCATCAACATATCTCCACTTTCCGTTATCGGAGCGGCTAAGGTTTCCCATTTTGAAATCTTGTGTCGTGTTTATGGGATTGTGCCTACCGTTGGACTATTTTGGTGTTTTTATATAAACTCAAAAAGAGTGGATGGTTGTCATTCAGTAAACGTTCCGATAATGCTCGCGTATGCTAAACGAAGCCCCTCGATTCCCTTAAAAACTAGAACAATCATTTTTTCTGGGTAGATGAATTTGCTTGCCCTGCTCGCTTCCAATGGCATACTGCCAAGAATGTAACTAAAGACCCTGCACCAGTAGCGGATGATTTTAATGCACAAGATTATGCTACACTTGTTGCTCATCCTTCTCCGTTTCGGAAGTTTCCTGAGGAATTCCTTTGCTTGGTTGGACTGAGCCGCTATTATACCTTGGATGAGGGAACTTATCCTCGGTTTTTAGATAGGGACGGAGAGGGTGGGTGTTTTTTGCTATATGTGTCTTGTATTTTTGATTTGTATGTTATTGGGCTTCTAACTGTTTGTTTGTTTGTCGCAAAAATAGACCTGTTTGCTTTTATTCAGACTGCGGACCCTATAAAGGTAAAGGTTGTTGAGCGACAGAGAAATGAGGATGAGCCATTGCTGCTACAGACTATTGTTGGCCGCACAGTTTCGCTGCTTTCGGTCGCTCCTGATCGTGCTGAGAACGAGCTGGAAGCGAGTGTTGATAAGCTTTTCGATGAAGGTGTCAGTGGTAATCAGACAGATCAAGGTGATTCCATGGGTGGTGCGGGTAATGTTAATATCCAGCCGATGAATGAGGCTGCAGATACTATTATTGAGGACGTGGCTCTCGTGCAGCCAAGACGTTAGAGGAAGAGAAAAGTTGTTGCTGTTGATGCAGGTGAAGCATACCACCCTTCTAAAACATTAAGGAAAGATCATGGAGCCCCAAGCGGAGTTTCCTTGGGTGGGAAGCCTGTGTCCGTGGTTCAGAGGTTACTTGTTGGGGCTCAAAATCCGGAGGTTGGGGTTGCGGCCCTTCCTACTTTGGCCCTTGTTACCTCGTCCGTATCTGTTACACCAGAGCATGAAGGTGAGGGTCATACTGATTCGGTGACTAACCTGCGCACTATCGGGGCTCCTCAAAGGTTTGTCATTTCTTCAGACTCTTCACATCATTCCGGTTCTAATATTGCGGAAGCTAAAGTTGATTCTTTTACCAGGACTTCCATTACATTGATGACGGTGGCCACTACCGTTACTTCCATAGTTGATCCTGCTACAACTGTTAAAGAAAAATTTGTTGAGTCTTCTATTTTTGGCGGTGGTTCATCTTCTGGTGGTGGAGCTGATCATACTGTAAGTAGCTTTTCTGACCTTACTGGTAGTGGCTTCATTGTTGGTGGCATCCGTACCGTCATTAGCCTTGATATGGATCTTCAAAAAGTATATGTACCCCCAATGAAGCATAACCAATGGTTCTCGCCTAGATGACGGTCGTACTTGCCGCTAGATGGTGGATGAATTTGTTCCTCCTAAGTTTTTTGCGTCCATCCGTGGGATGGAACATGACCAACTTTTCATGGGATTCAATGTAGGGGTTGCTAGCCAAATGTCTATTAGTGCTGAAGTGAGGATGCGCGCTGAGTACAACATTATAGAGAGAAGGAGATTGAATTCTGTTGTGGAGGATAAAAATTCATTGTTGAAGGCCAGGGATGAAGAAATTGAGAATCTCAAGGCACGGTTGCTTGTGAAGGAGGCAGAAGCCGCGGAGGCCATCCGTCTCTGTGCTGAAGCCTCCAAGTTCAAAATTGTTGAGCAATCTCTCTGAGATGAAGTGAAGGTTCTGAAGGAACAAAATGCCACCTTAGAATAAGAGAGAACTGATTTGGATGTGAAAGTGGCCGATGTTGCTGCTTTAGTTAAAGTTAGGGAGCAAGAAGTTGCTGACCTGGATGCTCAGGTTACCTTTGCTAAGTCTTTGGGTGACAAACTTGCAGATCGAGTACGTATCTGTGCGCTTAGATTCTCTTCTTTCTCTTTTTTTAAATGCTTTTGCATAATTATAGGTGCATGAACTGGAGACTTCCTCTGTTGGGCTTTAGGAGAAAGTCACGGCGTATGAGAATTTCATTGACCAGCTTAAGAAGTTTCAAGATGAGAAAATGCAGGAGGTGAATAAGAAGTTTGATAAGCTATGTGCTGATTTTGTTGAGATGGCCCTTCATCTTGAGGAGAAATTTTACCCGCATCTCTTGACTACTATTTCCGGACGTCGGTGGCTACTTACCCACGGCGTGGAACTTGCCATTGCCAAGTGTTTGAACTCTACTGAATATCTCTCTGCTCTCGGGGCGGCGATTGGTAAGGCCGTCGAGAAAGGTATGCAGGAAGGGCTATATGCCGGAATAACCCATGGTGCGGAAGGTAGACAATTGACTGATGTTGCTGCATACAACCCATCTGCGGAAGCTGATTATCTAACTGCCTTGCAACGCCTTCAGAGTGTCAATATCTCCTTACTTGCGGAGTTAAGAGCCAACAAAGATGCTAGCGTTGAGACGATAATGAACCTTCTTCGGAGGACACTCTTGCTGAAAGATTATGTTTGATTGAGTCGCAGCCTCATGTTAATCAGCTGATGGTTCCTATCCATCATTCTCCGGATCAACATGTCATTGGTGCTTCTACTTTATCACTTTTATTAGATGTTTCCAGTTCTCGGGTCCATGAGATCAAAGAAAATATTGCCAATCATGTGTCAGCTCTTCGTGATGTCTTTGTTACCCTTATCTGAGCCCTTATCCGTTGTGTCTTTGGAAGGTACAGAAGGTACTTCTGGTGCTGCTCCTGGTACCACTGATACTACCAC